>JAIPRM010006474.1:0-18619 GCA_025469315.1 Stegophylla sp. TES_Ste_2020 | reverse complement strand
TAAAATAAAAATTAAATCATTGGTGAAGAAATCATTGACATCTGGCGGGTTTAAAAACGAGAGCCCAAAAAATGTTTTTAAATATTTACCAATTTTAGAATTTTTATTTTTATATTCATTAACTAGAGTAACTAGACCCAATGATTGGATTTGTTTAAACCATGCTCGTCCCAAATAGAATCGACAACCACAAAGTTATGTTGTCGGACTCAATTCGTATACTAGTAGTTTCCTAACCCCGGACTCAATTAGTATATGTCTCGTTTGTACCCGGGACTCAATTAGTATATTATTTTTTCCCCGTTCAAGTATAGAGACTCAATTAGTATACACCGGGTAAGTTGGGTCCCAGCTATAAACCTACTTACCTATCTATGGACACCAATGAATTCTACGCACCGATTATTGATAATCAAACATTACAAACAAATATAATTATATATATATATATATATATCACTATTATTATTTAAATTTAAGTTTTAATATTTTTTTTTTTTTTTTTTTTGACAGATTTCCATAATAAGAGAAATGTAATTTTTTAATTATTTTTTTTGATAATGTATAATATAATATATATTCACGTATAATTGACGTTGACAATAATAGAGACATAATTTTTTATAAATATTTTTTGTTCTTGAGATGGTACTTTAGAGAAGTCATTTTTCGATTTTTGAAACTCTACTAACAGATATAAATTAAATTTCTTCTCACTTATACCGGATACTGCACAGACGGCCTTTTTAATAATAATATTTTTCCCGGGACCCAATTTACATACTACCGGGGCTCAACTTACCTAGTACCTTTTTTCCCCGGGACCCAATTTACCGAGATAAGGTCATTAGGGACCCAATTTACCATTCCCGAATGGGCTACGACCAAAAAATTTTGGATTTGATGGAAATTTTCTAAATTGGTTATCTTCTTATCTTTCTTATCTAGAACTCAAGTAGTTAAAATTTCTTTTCACTATTCCAATGAATATGCAGTTACCTCGGGAGTTCCTCAAGGATCTCATTGGGACCACTTCTTTTCCTTATTTTCATTAATGATCTTCCTCTTATCCTAGATAGTTCAGTAAATATTTTGATATTTGCTGATGATGATAAAATTTTCAGTAAAATAAAAAATATTCTTGACAAAAATATTTTGTAATCAAATTTAAATAAGCTTGTGTTATGGAGTAAAAGAAACTCTCTATCGTTAAATTATGATAAATGTAAAATTATAACTTTTTCACGCAGTAAAAGTCCTGTTTTTCATAATTATCTTATTGATAACCATTCTCTTGTAAGATGTTTTTCTATTACAAATGAAGGTATTTGTTTTGAATTTGATCTTATTTTCAAAATAAATCATAAAATGATCTTAAATAAAGCTTATAAAATGTTGGGTTTTATTACTAGAAATACTAAGGACTTTAGAAATCCTATATGTTTAAAAAATTTGTATACTTCTTTAGTTAGATCAAACCTTGAATTTGGCTCTTTAATTTGGTTTAATAATTATTCAACTTCTCAAATGAGCTTAATAATAAACAGTATAAATTTCTGAAAAAAATTGCCTTTATCACTCATTGTACTATCTCCAGAAACTCTTTCTTTTTTGTGCAAGACTCTATAGGTATTGATTCTCTAAACAAGAGGCAGGATTTAATAGATATAATGTTTGTCTATGATATAATATTAATTGCCCAGCTATTTTAAATTTAATTGGATTTAGAATCCCTAATAGGCATACGCGAAATTCCGATTTGTTCCATATACCTAATTTTAATACAAATAGTAGAAAAAATTCATTTTTTCAAAACCTATTCTTAACGCCAATAGAATCTCCAGGGTCTTGGATTTTTTTTTTTGTCTCGTCAAGAATTTAAAGCTAAAACTTTGTTATTTTTAAAACAATGTGCCTAATTATTTATTTTATAATTTTGTTTTATAATCTAAATTTTGTTTTTGTATATCTTGTTACTATTACTACTATTATTATCACTTGTCTATTAGTCTCATATTTTGTAAATTCTTATGTATTGTTTTATCTTTCTTTGTTTAAGGGCTTTGTCCCATTGATTTTATAAAAAAATAAAAAAAAATGTTGATTTACGATAATTAGAGCCTTTTTATTTTATTATGATGATTATATTTTATTGTAATTTGAAAATATTTTTTGGGTTTTCATTCAAGGTGTATGTTAATATATGAAAATCAATTTTTGTTTTCGTAAATGTTGTATGTAACACAATGAGAACACAATGGACATTTGCTGTCGGGATAAGACCACAAGATAAAACCACTTGGAACAAGGCACCGCATTCTTTTTTCATTATAAGTACAGAACAAAAATTGTTGGCATAATGCATTTTATGGTTTACTATATCTATACTACAAATCTGTACATTTTGTAACATTATTGTTATTTTCTAGTGAGCATTTTGAAAAAAAAAACTTGACCCTTTCAACTCTCACAAGCGAATCCAGAGAAGGACGACCGGGGTTATCTCCCTCCATTTGCTAAAACAAAAAAGACATTGCACATCAGGGTTGCTATAATCTTGTCTATAATTAAATCTATTTGCAGTGTAGTCCAACTAAAAGTCCCTGGTAAATCTAAATGGTTGTTTTTATGAACACGTTATATAGTATAGAAACGAGATGGTGGTGAATCAGGACAGCAGGCTGACGTCAGAATGGTTCTTACCTCCCTCCTCCGATCTCCTTGTCTTCAAATTTCAGCAAATTACAAATACCATCTGCCCCCCTCCCCCCAAGGGGCTTACATAATATTTAAACTCTCCTAATTACATGTGAACTGTGATTTATTCAAGTTGATTTGGGCGCAAATGTAATAATAACACAAGTTATGAGTATATGCGGTAGCTGCGGCGTAGCGGCGTCCGAGGACCACATGGCTAGGTGGCGGCGGTGCGGGAACACGTGACGACGATCAATGACTGGGCGGATGGTACACGGACAGGCAACCAATGGTGGCGTGAACCGGTTGTCGGGCGAGTACGTGCCGCGTTGTAGTGGGAGTACGGGTGCCTGCGATCTGTGTATGCGGGTGGACGCAAAGAAGACGACCGCAGTCTCGATCACGCGGACGGACTGGTTCACGTGCGTGAAAGTCTCTCGTTCGCCGCGGTGTACATACGCGTGAAGTCGTTTCGGTCTACGGCGTTTTTTCTCCCCGCGTTGTGTTCTGATCGTTCGTGGTTCATCGTTGTCGTTCTCTTCCGATCTCGTCATTTTACGTTTCCGGTTTCCACGCGTGCGCTGACGACGCTGATACATAATTCAGTGCCGGGAAATATGATTTTCTTTGCAATCTCAGTGTAAACCGCGTGAAAACTGTTCGATTCAAACGTGGTTGAGCTGAGTACTTATATTATTATTTTATACACGAATGCTGTGACAGTGCGACTAGTATTATTTTACAATTTTCACCTTTAGTTTCGTCTCGCTCAACAGTTAAGCTGGATTTCCAAGCCAATTCCTCCAATATGTTCACTAGGTATATTATTTTAATAATTATATTATATGAACATTATTTAGTAATTTTGATTTTCTCCTGCACTCAGAGTGGGTTAAGCTCGGGACATATCTTACAAATCTCGTGGATCACTAAAATATTTCTATTAAAATTTAATTAAACCGTTATTAAGCTCTCCATTTTATTTTCTCTTATATATCTTCTACTTGTAGGCTGAGGAACGTATTATCGCTGTATTTTAACGTCATCCATCGACGTTTAGGTATACAATAGACATATATCTTGTTGTATTTTTATAACGAACCTACATATAATATTGTTAACATCAGAAAAGTAACGCAAGTTTCATTTAAAAATTATGATAAACAAAACTCGACGAGTGTCGTTTTATCATAAATAATTAAAGAGACGATTGAAAAATGCTTCATTATTAATTTTAATCCTATAGAAAGTCACTCATTCATAAATTACCTGATCAATAATCATAAAAGTACGTAGGTATATATAGATTTATATTGTAATATATAAAATAAAGTAAAAGAGTAATTTCTTTATTTAAGAATATGAAGACTGTTAGAAATCATTTTTCCGTTATCACTATATAGGAGTAATTCAGTATATGCTTGGACAATTTTCTCTGTGTAGGTACTTATTTTATATTTTAGCGTTACAGTGAGTCCTGCGAATAACATAATTACCTACTACCTAGGTATATTATAAATCATAATATTTTATACGCCCGTAACTAGTACAAACATTTTAAATATTGAGGTCTCTGTACTAAAATTATATTGTCAGAATAGAATAACTAATAAACGGAAACGGAGGAATGGGAAATGGAGCTTCAAATAAATATAATTTTAGTAATAAGAATAAACAGTAAATCATTTCTTCAATAAAACGATTCTGAGAGGAGCTTCAGGCAATTTTACTTAAAAATTATGGAGTTTATTAATATAATAGAAAAAAAAATTTTGAACTAAGCCAAATCTATATCCTTTTATTAACTAAGAGCAGGGAAAAAAAATGTTGATGAGAACAAAAAGTATTAAGAAAAATCTTTCTTTTCGTACCAAAATATTTCTCATATTATTTTCTATCTATATTTTAATTTTCATAAAGTTTGAATAAAAAAAAAAAAAATTGTTTTTAAGGTGTTTTTATCAAATATTGAGCATTTTCAATGATGACCTGTTAAGACCCATCTTGAGGAAAATCCTTATTCAAAAAGGTATTGGTCGAAAACTTTGGACAAGTTTTTTTCGGAGTTTCCTAGTTGCGGACAAAGTCATTAAAACCATGTGAGTTGCGGACACGGGTCAAAAAGGCAATATACGAATTTGGACACGAGATAAAATGATAATATACGAATTGCGGACGTATATTTGATCAGAAACAATCTTTATTGGCATTAAGATGATTGTGCCGATGCTATCGCGACGGCCAACAAATTTTGGCGTTTCATAACCGAAATGTCCTTACGTTGCACAGCAAGCCGAAAGTTGTTATCAATTTAAATTGAGAGCGAACAAAGCGCGAGGAGAGTTTTGCGAAGTGGACGAAGTAACGGTGCTGCGGAGCGAAGTGACGCTCAATGTAATTAACAAATTTTGGCAATTTATAACCGAAACGTCCTCAGTCTCACATTGCACAGTAAAAGTCGATTATCAAGCCGAAATGTCCCCATGTTGCACAGCAAGCCGAGAGTTGTTTCGACGTGTCCGCAATTCGTATATTGTCTTTTTAACCCGTGTCCGCAACTGTTATGTCCCAAATAATTGCTTTTGGAATTTGTCCGCAACTAGTATGCAAAAGTATTAATAAAAAAGTTTTTTGTATGACAAAAGTATTAATAAAAAAAAAACCGGACATACTTCGCACGACGGGTGGTATTCTCTTGACGGGCGTATTAAATTTTAAAGAAATGATAACTCATTTCAAAGGATCTCACTTCTTTTCCTTATTTTCATTAATGATCTTCCTCTTATCTTAGATAGTTCAGTAAATATTTTAATATTTGCTGATGATGTTAAAATTTTCAGTAAAATAAAAAATGTTGTTGACAAAAATATTTTGCAATCAAATTTAAATAAGCTTGTGTTATGGAGTAAAAGAAACTCTCTATCGTTAAATTATGATAAATGTAAAATTATAACTTTATAAAGTCCTGTTTTTCAAAATTATCTTATTGATAACCATCCTCTTGTAAGATGTTTTTCTGTTACAAATTTAGGTATTTGTTTTGAATTTGATCTTTTTTTCAAAATAAATCATAAAATGATCTTAAATAAGGCTTATAAAATGTTGGGTTTTATTACTAGAAATACTAAGGACTTTAAAAATCCTATATGTTTAAAAAATTTGTATACTTCTTTAGTTAAATCAAACCTTGAATTTGGCTCTTTAATTTGGTCTAATAATTATTCAACTTACTCAAATGAGCTTAATAATATACAGTATAAATTTCTGAAAAAAATTGCCTTTATTACTCATTGTACTATCTCCAGAAACTCTTTCTTTTTTGTGCAAGACTCTATAGGTATTGATTCTCTAAACATTAGGCGGGATTTAATAGATATAATGTTTGTCTATGATATAATATTAATTGCCCAGCTATTTTAAATTTAATTGGATTTAGAATCCCTAATAGGTATACGCGAAATTCTGATTTGTTCCATGTACCTAGTTTTAATACAAATATTAGAAAAAATTCATTTTTTCAAAAGCTATTCTTAACGCCAATAGAATCTCCATAGTATTCGATTTTTTCGTTTTGTCTCGTCAAGAATTTAAAGCTAAAACTTTGTTATTTTTAAAACAATGTGCCTAATTATTTATTTTATAATTTTGTTTTATAATCTAAATTTTGTTTTTGTATATCTTGTTACTATTACTATTATTATTATCACTTGTCTATTTGTCTCATATTTTGCAAATTCTTATGTATTATTTATCTTTCTTTGTTAAATTGCTTTGTCCCGTTGATTTTATAAATAAATAAATAAGCCCGGACTCATGCGATATTTAGGGATTAGGCCACAACTCACCGGTACCGAGGCCACAGAAGATAGGTTTGGAACAGTTTATTCCCACAATAATTTAAACATTTTGAATTGAAGAACTTCAATTCTGATATCCAATTTTCGGATTTTTTACAGAAACGGTAATTTATTTATATTGTTAAAACATAAATATATTTTATTTTATAATTATTGTTAAGTATTAATAACAAATATTCTCATTATTGGTATTTTAGAATTACATCCTACATCAATAAAATTAATAATAATTATAAGTTATAAAAAGCTGGAAATACATCGTACCACTATTATTCTTGGCTTCTCGGGTGGGACTAAGTGGGTGTATTCAATTTTAAAGAAACAATAAATAATTTCCTCAATAAAACGATTGAAGTGGAACTGCAATTTATTCAAGACAATTTGATCATGTTAAAGATTATTATTATTGAAAACAAAAATTTCAACCAGTTTTATAATCCAACTATTATATGATAACAGAAAAAAACGCGTTTAATAAGAAAAAATTTTTTTTCATGTTATCTATTGTCCTTGTACTTAATTTTTTTTAAATTTTCATGAAATTTGGATTAAAAAAAAAGTTTTTAGAGGTGTTTCTGTCAAATTTTGGGTAGTTTTTCCCATTTTTTGAAAAAACTAATGAGAATATCGAAAAATTACATCTATAAAGTTCCACACAGTGTCGAATATTTTGAACAAGTATTTATATAACAAGTATTTATGTTTTTATACATTATATTCGATCCTAAAGTTCTGCAAAACTAAAATATTTTATTGAACCGTTTACATTTTGCTATATTATGTAATAACCTGACTACAAATATTTCACGTTTTAATTTAATTTTATGGTTTGATAAAAAAGTTCAAAAATTAAATTTTCATTTTTATTTTTTACGAATAATTTTAAGATAGTCATTATATACAGTTTATTTTTTTGAGAAGTTTGGCGTTTCAATATCTTATTTTCATTAGCATAATAATTTTTAATATTTTTTTAGTTTTCACAAAATGTGTGTATTATTAAAAGAATTTAACCAACACAATAAACTGAATAGAAAAATATGAAATATTTGTAGTTATTGTCTCGGTGAATCTTATAAATAAATAAAACAGAGTTTGATTATCTTTACTAACTAAAAAAAAAAAAAATCGCAATGAAAAAATCTTTAGCAAAACATTAATTTCAAAATAATTCCAGTATTTTTTAAATATTCACAAAATTGTTCTCAATATTGATATAAATAAAAAATGAATAAGTAATATGAGTACCAAACAATTTTAAAGATGTCAGGGACACTATCTATATTCTGTGTCATTTTATGTGATTATAATACGTAAAAATCTTTTTTTTTAAGAGGTATTGACATTCAGCTCTATTTATCATAAAAAATAATTGTTATTTTGAGGGAAAACAATAAATGATGTTTTTCATATTATTAAAATACTCATTAAAAATCTATGAGTTACCCACAAGTAAAGAAGATGATTTGACAAATGCGATAACTTTTATTCTATTAATAATTTTTAACTTTTTTTCGAAAATTATTACTAGAGCTTTGCGCTCTAGCAATAACGCATACTTTTTTAGTATATATTTAGGACCCAAATTTTATTCTACAAATTTAGAAAAAATTCAAAATAGCCATTTCGTGAATTTGATTTTACAAAATTCATATGGTTATTTTGAATTTCTTCTAAAACAGTATAAAACAGTAGTATACAATTTCAAATTTGAAAATTTGGGTCCTAAATATATATATATATACATACATTATTGTTGTAGCGCAATGATGTAATAATTTAAAAAAAAAGGTTGAAGATTATTAATAGAACAAAAGTTATTGTATTTGTCAAATCATACCGAAACACCCTGTATACCTAATAACTTTTATAGTTAGGTTAGTAAGGTTATAATAATTTTATTTTGTTGAATTTATAGCAATATCGAGTAATAAAATGTCGTGCAAAATGTTTGTAGTATATTATTTTAATACCGGATATCCTTAGAGAATTTAGTTACATAACTTATATATAATTTGTATATTCATTACTCTTGAATCAATGTAAGAAATTTTTTAATTTATTGATACCTATAATTTATTTTAAAAAAGAAAAAACAATTTAACCGTACAATTAATTATTGTTATATTGATTTTATTTAACTTAAGACAAACTGTTTCATTTTAATATTAATATTTTGCTCTAGTTAATTTCCATAATATGCTTTGTCCCGTTAGATTGGTTTTTTACTACACCCAACTTTCGTTTGAATGTGTTCAATCAATATTTTATATTACGTATAGGTGGTTGAAATTAGACCATATATCGTTATTGCTGAATTATTACAAAAAATATAATAATTATATATTAAATATACAAATTTTGTAGAATAATAACTGTAGTTTTGCAGCAAAAATGTATAGAAAGTTAATAAGGTAATACATTTTATACATCATAGAGACACTGTTAAAATGTGACTGTAATCAACGATAATAGTGTTTTAGATAATAGGTGCAATAAACTAATTTCATACAATTTTTTTTTTTTTTTTAATTATACTACGTACTTTATATACAAACAAATAGGTACTATATTAAAATATCAGAACCATCGACAAGTTGATAACTATTAAAATAATAGATTGTCATCTTTGATTTCACACAAAAATATCCCTGAAAAAAAAAAAAAGCCGGACATACTTCGCACGATGGGTGTACTTCGCACGACGGGTGATATTCTCTTGACGGGTGTATTTAAATTTAAAGAAACTATCAATCATTTCTTCAATAAAACGATTCTGAACGGGAAAGTTAATAATATAAAAAAAAATTTTAGAAAAATGTCCAAAATTTTTTTTCACATTTTCAAAATTTTCTTGCGCCAAAATCTTTTTAATAGGATTTTCTATCTATGTTTAAATTTTCATAAAATTCAGATCAAAAAATGATGGTTTCCGAGTCGTTTTTGTCAAATTTTGGGTAGTTTTTTCCAAAAAAGAAATTGAAGAATTGAGAAATTCAAAAAATGACCTCTCTAAAGTACAATCTAGAGGCAAATCCGGTTCCAAAAAGTTATTGATCGAAACTTTTGGACAAGTATTTCTATACGAAAAGTTGTACACAGAAAAAAAATAGAAAAAAATAAAGAAATAAACATCATTGTAAAAACACTAGCTTCTTCACTTCATTCAGAATCTAAAAAAATAAAAAAATATAAAAAATAAACATCATTGTAAAAACACTAGCTTCTTCACTTCGCTCAGAATCTAAAAGTAAAACTTTTATTTTATAAAAAAAAATAAAATATCTTTAATATATTTACGATCTACTTATAAGTTAGATTGTTCTTATTCCTTAATTTATGTTAAATTTAAACATTGGAAAGTTTTTAACCGTTCACATCAACGTTCTATGAATTTTTTTACAGTTTTTGACGAAAATCGCTTCAATTACCGCACGTATTTTGTAAACCAACTTGACCGAAACGTTATACAATCAAAAAGGTATTCCTAATACCTATATTATAATATATATTATGTAGGTAATACAGAGTTTTCTCATATTTTAAAAAATGCACACTCCATTAACGTTAAAAAAATATTTTGATTGAGAGCATTTTTTTTTTTTTTGTTTTTACTTCCAGGAAGGAGGTAAAGAACTGATAATTGTAATCGATTTCAATTTATAAGCTGGCTACTATAGTTTTTAATTAACTTATGAAAGCCTCCCCACCAGGTTGATAAATATTGATATCATTAAGAACCTACGTATATTACGCACCTACGTTATATATATTCACAAACATGAACAATATAGGTGAGTAAAAGTAAAAAAAAATACAGGATTCCGTTTATGTTACCAAACAAATCGAGATCGTGCAATCGGTGGGGCCCTCCGAACACAAGAATGCGTGCGTGTAAGAGCATATAAACACTGCACATGCGTCAATGGGCGGTCGCGTTGCGGTCTTTTTGACATAAGCCGAACACATGTCGTAGTTGTTGACGTGTCGCGGTGAGACACCAGCTGAAAACAACGCAGGCGCGCGTGTCTATTTTCTCGACATACGGCTTGGTAAAAAATGGGTTCCCATAAATAATTGAAAACGGGGAAAAAGGTAGTAAAGATAATATTATACGAAGGTAAGTACACACACACATACATGATATGGGTTTGTGTGTGTGTGTGCAGTGTTTAATATGTAGGTACCCATCTTTGAATAATATATGAAAATGCGTACACACGAGTCGAAGGAATAAAATGTGAGCGCATTATATGGATATAACTAGAACACAGTACAACATATATACATATATATATATATATATATATAGGACACTCGTGTCAAAATAAACGTTGAGATTCTGAAAGACAAAAGGAGCATTGAAATGTTAATGAGAGAGACGCGACGTCTGATATATCTTAGGTACGAACGTATCAAAACGTTCCGCGACGACTTATTATATAAATCAGATAAAATATTTCTCGCGCCTTTGTATACACACAATATTATTATTTCACTCTTACTTATAATATAAACGTGTGATATTATATTCTAAACATAGAGAGTAGCCCCTACAAGAGAGTGAGGGGGCAAAAAAAGGAAAACCTTGCACCAAAAAATAAATAAAATTTTCAATAAATATTAGTATTTTACAAAATTATACATTTTAGATTCTAAGTGGAGTTATATAATATCTAAGTGGTTTTACTATGGTGTTTATTTTTTTCTTATATATAATATATAGGTATAGACATTTCTTAAAGAAATACTTGTCCAAAAATTTCATACGGTAACTTTTTAAATCAAAAAATTTGCTCATTCCGGTACTTTCAAAGGTAATTTTTTAAAATTTCCTATACTTTTTCCAAAAACAAGGGAAAAATGTGAGAAAAATCAGCAAAACATGGTGTAAATGAGATTTTTATAAAATTTATTTTTATATTTCACTATAAATCCGGAACTAATGAGAATAAAAACTTGAAATATTTACCCATAGCATTAGCACTGATATATTCAAAGACACGGTTTCTTTGATAAATGAAAAATAATTTTATCTAACTAACACAAAAATCTGAATTTTATCTTCAATATGGTTGAGTATGTAGGTTCATATGAAAAATATTAAAGCATTGTAACTTTTACATCATCTTCTGATACTTCTGATCTCTTTTACCTGTAGATTATTTACAATTTTTATTTTATTAAATTTTATAAAATACTAGCCGACCCGTCCCAGCTACGCCCGTGATTGGTTGTTTATTTTGCCTTCGGACCATGATATGTAGAATTTTTTATTCAAATATTATTGTTTAGTGTGATCGGTAAGTAAATATAAAAAACGGTTAATAAAAACGGATTGAAAATTTTCTAGCTGTATAAATGATAAATATACTGAACTTGGTAAAACCCTTACAATTTTATATAATAGTAACGTTTGTGTGTTGTTGGCATGGATATCAAACACAATACAATTTGACGAATAGAAAGGTCAGGTTGCAGGTAGCAGTAAACCCGCAGGCCGCCCACAATATATGTGTATAATATAGATGCAATTGTTTTTAATTTTTTATGAACTTTCTACTTTTTTTTTATTGACAAAAGTGGTACTAAAACCTTCAGCAGAGTGTCGGGTATAACAGTAAAAAATTTTAGCCAAATCGGTTCAGTAGTTTTCTCGGTTAGCGCGGTCGTAGAAAAACACTTACAATTTTATATAATAAAATAATACAGAATTTTTATTGTTAGTGCGTGCATGCGTGTGAGTATATTTTTTTATGATTTTTCACTAAACAAACGGCTTTTGGGCACGCGTAGTCTTAATTGCGTGTTGTACCTATAAGAAACGAGAGGGTGATGTAAATGTGCATTTACATATTACATACTTCTGGTTAGGTTACGTGGGCGGGAGAAGAGGGATATTTATTGGCCAGATCATAATTAAATTTAAAAGTAATATATGCATAGAATTAATATATAGATACATGTAGTATTGTGTGTATATGTTACATACAAAGTTTAGAATTGTACACTTCGCGAAATGCACAAAAATTACTGTGCAGATCACAAAATGAGAAAACATTATGCAGATCATATTGCGATTTCGATATAAAAAATAATATCTTAAAATATTCTGTTAGTATAAGACTACATATTACCAAAATCATTCCTAAACAAAAAAAAAAAAAGAAAAAGTAAAGTAAATCAAAGTAAAGTATATACAACAAAGCCGGACATACTTTGCACCACGGATATTCTTCGCTCTTCGGGTCAGATACTCTCGGTGGATGTGTAGAATTTTAAAGAAATGATAAATCATTTCTTCAATTAGACGATTCTGAACGAATGAAGTTAATACTATAAAAACAGTAATAGTCGTCATTTACAACATGCCCACCAACAGTATATGACCCGAAAAACGAAGAATATTCGTGGTGCGAAGTATATTCGGATTTCTTGTCTATACTTTAATTTACTTTTTTTTTTAATCTAATAAATAAAAAAAAGGAAAAAAAATTAACAAGAAAAAAGTGTTGGAAAAATGATCAAAATTTTTTTTTTCATATTTTCAAAATTTTCTTGCACCAAAATGTTTCACATATTATTGTCTATCTATGTTTAAATTTTCATGTTTGCATCAAAAAATTATGGTTTTAGTGTTTATTTTTAGAAAATTTTGGTTAGTTTTTCCAAAAAAAAAATGTAGAATTGGGATTTTCAAAAAATAACAATTACGAAAAATTGCTGATCGAACTTTTAAACAAGTAGATCTGTATGGAAGTGTTCACGGAAAAAAAATTTAAAAAAAACATCAATTTGAAAACACTAGCTTCTTCCCTCAGCTCCGTTCTGAATCTAAAATATAGTAAATTAAGTTTGTGTAACTATAACAGTTATTTCGAACTCATATAATATTAAAACAAATTCGATAGCATATTTTATGTTTCCTATGTTATATTTTGGCATTTAACATATAAAGACAAGTAAAATAATACACTAAAAATTATAATAATTATTTAAGAACAGTAAATATAAAAGAATCGATGTTTGAAGGTTTAAGTTTTTTAAAATATTTTTGTACACAACAATTTTATAATAATAATAAATGTCTATGTAAAAAAAAGTGTGTATTTCGCTCGTCGGGGTGTTCTTTTCACGTAGGGTGGGATATTCTTGACGGGTGTATTGAATTTTAAAGAAACGATAAATCATTTCTTCAATAAAGCAATTCTGAACGAAGCTTCAACTAATACACAATAATAATAATTATCTGTTTTGAAAAATTAAACTTAAATATTGAGCTGTAAATTATTTTATTATATACAACATTTATGAAAAACGAAAATTGATTTTCATACATTCACATACACCTAATGAATACTCCATAATTAATTTCAACGAACAATAAAATATAAGCATTATAGTAAAAAAAATAATAATAAACAAAATAAAATAAAGAAACTATAATTATTGTAAATCAACATTTATGCACTTGAACATAATTTTTACTAATGTTTATCGTGGCACATCTAGTTAATAAAAATTGCAAAATAATTAGGATAACTGGGTTTGATTTGAACTCGGTACCATTGCATGAAAAGACTACCGTTTTTCCATTGTGCCACACTAACACAGTTGGGTTGAAATAGTAGGTATTTAGTTGGGTTTAAATAGTAGGTATTTAGTATAATAACCGAAAATATTGAATTTTCAAAATAGAATAAAATAAATAGAAAACTATTGATCCACGTGGATTTTAATTCACACCATGTTATTTAGCGTCGAAAAATACATAAGATAGCAATACAACGTTATCAACCTTTTGGGTTTTTATAAACTAGAATTATCTTGTAATATATTATGTCATCAGTACTTTCTCCTATTTTTTTTGAATCAAACTCTTGTAAAATGTTTAATTCTCTGTTCGCTCAAAATTTTATTACACCAAAATATTCGCAATGAAATTCTCTATCCAGGAACCAAGTTTCAAAAAAATCAGTCATACCAATTTTCTTTTATGTACGTTAAAATGTGTAATTTTAGGTAAAACTAACGAATTTCGACGAAATTCTAACTTCAAACGATTATAGCGAAAAAAGTTAACTTACGATTTTCGAGATTTTTAGGATAATTAGACATATATGTCAGTGATTACATTGAATTTTCAAGTCTTAATATCAAAAATAAAAAATTTTATTACATAGAAACTAACTAAAATGAGAAATATCCGAAATTTTCAAAATGCTGTACTTAACTCAAAATAGATCAAATGTTTTTGAAATTTTTATGAAATATTTTCGTGACTATTTTTAGTAGTTGGTGAAAAAGTTTTAAGTCTCTAGCTACATTTTTTTTTGAAGTTATGTTATAAAGCAATTTTCAATTTTACGGAAAATTCCAGTAATTGCATATTTTGCCATTTTATGTCAATTTTTTGATAGATTTTCCTCGTTTTTGAAAAAAGTATTGAGAAATTTGAAAAATGACTTGTTTATCATCTAGTAAGTAAGTATCATCTGGGTGTAATTCGGGTTTTATAGAGATACTGATTGAAAGTTTCGCACAAGTATTTCTATACGAAAAAATGTCTCCAGAAAGAGAAAAAAAAATAAACATCATTGTAAAATCATAAGCTTCTTCACTTTGTTCAGAATCCAAAAATGTACTATGCAACTCTTACTGTCATAATTCACTTGATTGTAAAATTAGTTATAATGTTGTAGAATGTATTTTGTGTATTTTGTATGTGACAGTGTAAACAATGTAATAACTTTAAGAAAATAATTTCAAAATATGTATACATTTTTATATTTTGTACAAATGCATTTTAAAAATAGATACTCATAATTTTATTTAAGACATATTTGACTAACTTAAATATATATATATATATATATTATATATATAACTATTATATGTACTTTATAACTTATATATAACTAGTATATTATGTACTTTTAAAACTGTACAATTAATTTTGCTTTAATTCAATATGTGTTCAAAATAATTGCTACACATACTTTATTATTTATTTATTTATTGTTCTTCAGGAATAATTTAGGTAATATGAAGTAATATGTAGTCTTACAATAAGAACAATAGAACATTTTGTATCAAAAAAGTACCTATGATTGTGTTTAAAATATGATCTGTATAATACATGTTTTCTCGTGTTGTAATTTCTATAGTGATTTTTATTCACCTCACGAATTGTTTCATGTAATTTGTACAATGTATTTACTTTGTAAAACAATATTCGCAAAGTGTACAAAAATCACTATATAAATCGCGAAGAGTAGAATTCCGGGCTTTGTATGTAACATGTATTATATAATATGTGTGCCTACATAATAATAAGTTGCCTACTTATTGTTTCACGGGGCGCGAGCAAAATGCGAGCGAACATAATCCGAAGCAACTAATATAGAATACTGTATTTGTGTCATGTAAATTAGTTCAATATTATGAAATCATATAAAATATCAACCATAGATTAAAATAATCAGCTAGTCCTCAAACATATTTCTATAGTCGAATCATTTGAATATCTTCATATTTGACATATATATGTAAACACATACAAGTCCTTACTTTATTTACAACAGTTATACTAGTGAACTTTAGGTACGATATAATTTAATAGTTTTGATTATAAACAATCAACATAGAAGAGTTGCATTGTTGAAAATAGATCTACTTTAAAAAATAAAGTAAAGTAAAGTATAGACAAGAAAACCAGACATAGTTGGGTATTCTTTGCTTCTCGGGTTAGATACTCTTGGTGGGTGTGTTAAATTTTAAAGAAATGACAAATCATTTCTTTAATGTGTAATTAAAAAAAAAAAAAATTAAAATTATAGTCACTACAGATCGCCGTCGTCGTCAATTTCGTACTACTATATGTTATAATATATTGGTATACTGTCCATGTGAACGATATTATGATACGTATTACATATTATTATAACCACGGTACATACGTATGTACCTATACTTATGTAAAATACGCTGAAACTTTGTTGGGTTATTAATAATTATTGCGTCCAGGCCGTCGTTCAATTGCCCGATTTTAATGAGAAACGCCCATCGTGGAGATGACGGACCGAAAAAAAAATTCGAATAAGATAACGCTTTAATTGTATTATTATTATTTTAACCATATAACATAAACGCCGTGCTGGTTAGGTTAGGTATACGTATATAATAAAATGTAGTTACACGCATACTTACGGAACGGTGTGTGTAAAAATCGTTTTTATTTATTATTATACATTATGGTCGTAACACTGTACGATTTGTTCGCGATTGTAGCTGAACTCGTCATCCTTATACCTAGGCGTTTTCTCAATTATTATATTATATCAGTATCTCGTAAAAAAGCACGAGACAAACATATATAGACGATATAATAGTACATAGCACTTATATCTATGTAATTAAATTACGTATATATTATTATTATTTTGAATATCCACGAACGATATCGGATTCTCGTCATGTTAAACGAAATTTTTTTTTCTCTGACAATAAACTCGGAAATGAGTTATCTGTAATATAATATAATGTAATATATGTATATATATATTAATGTAAGGTCACGGAATTTATTATCCTCATTAAAACTGTAATAGATTTTATACGGTTTCATGTTCAGTTTTTCTATATGCATATAATATATATTTAATATAAAAGTAACGAAGAATGTACATGTTTATAGGTTTATATGTGTGTAAAATTAATATTACACATTGGAGTTTATACACAATACATATGATAATAATACCTGTGCTGCAGTAATCGTATTGAAAATATTATATAGTACAATTCGATAATTCAACTAAATGTATTAATTGCAGCCTCTGGTATAGTAACAATCATCAGATATATAATATAATTGCATATAATATTCATCAAATTTCTGGTACAGATTTTGTACCAAGCATTACGGAATCATTAATTAAAAAGCCGGACATACTTCGCACGATGGGTGTTCTTCACACTATGGGTGGGAAACTCTTGACGGGTGTATTTAAATTTAAAGAAACTATCAATCATTTCTTCAATAAAACGATTCTGAACGGGGAAGTTAATAATATAAAAAAAAAATTTTAGAAAAATGTCCAAAATTTTTTTTCACATTTTCAAAATTTTCTTGCGCCAAAATCTTTTTATAGGATTTTCTATCTATGTTTAAATTTTCATAAAATTCTGATCAAAAAATTTTGGTTTTCGAGTCGTTTTTATCAAATTTTGGGTAGTTTTTTCCAAAAAAAAACATTGAAGAATTGAGAAATTCAGAAAATGACCTCTTTAAAGTACAATCTAGAGGCGAATAGGGATTCAAAAAATTATTGATCGAAACTTTTGGACAAGTATTTCTATACGAAAAGTTGTACACAGAAAAAAAAAGAAAAAAGGAAAAATAAACATAATTTTTTAAACTCTAGCTTCTTCACTTCGTTCAGAATCTAAAAAATTGTATTTTGTTATTTCACCAAATACGTAATTACATACCTAAGATTTCATCATTAAAAATTAAAATTAATAAAATTAAAATTTCTGTCTAATACCCGCAAAGTTATTATTATTTTAGAATCATAAAAATTTTTCAAAATAACAGAAATACATGTAATCTCTCCCTGAGTTACGCGTGAACTTCATAATTTCATAACTGCATGTTTATTTCCTATTTTTCTTTGAAATACTACAACTTCAACAGGAATTGCATGATTTACACATATTTTACTTTTATTGATAAATAAATGATATGACTTGAAGCAACGTTTTTATGCAATTTTTTTTTTTATTACTTTTTACAATGACTATTTTTGTTCATAATACATCCGTACTTACGTTATACAGATGTAATTTTAATAACATAGGTAAAATGCAATACTTATGTATTTTAGATTCTGAACAAAGTGAAGAAGCTAGTGTTTTTACAATGATGTTTATTTTTTTTTTTTATTTTTTTTTTTACTTTTTTTTTTTATTTTTTTTTTTCTGTTAACACTTTTTCGTATAGAAATACTTGTCCAAAAGTTTCGATCAATAACTTTTTGAAACCCGATTCGCCTCTAGGTTGT
>JAIPRM010006473.1:0-18622 GCA_025469315.1 Stegophylla sp. TES_Ste_2020 | reverse complement strand
TCCAAAATTTTTTTTTCGAATTTTCAAAATTTTCTTGCGCCAAAATATTAATCATATTATCCGATACCTATATATCAATTTTCATAAAGTTTGGATAAAAAAATGATGGTTTCCGAGTCGTTTTTGTCAAATTTTGGGTAGTTTTTTCCAAAATAATAATCGAAAAATTGAGAAATTCAAAAAATGACCTCTCTAAAGTACAATCTAGAGAAAAATTCGGTTTCAGAGAGGTACTGATCGAAATTTTTGGACAAGTATTTCTATACGAAAAAGTATTAACAGAAAAAAAAAATAAAAAATAAAAAAAATAATAAAAAAATAAAAAATAAACATCATTGTAAAAACACTAGCTTCTTCACTTTGTTCAGAATCTAAAATGAAAAAAAATAAACATCAACGTAAAATCAAAAGCATTTTCACTCCGTTTAGAATCTAAATGAATATATTATTAATCAAGCGAACGTTGGCGTTTACACTTACCACCATATGAGAGGAAAAAATGCGCCTTTACGGCCAACAGTTTTGTGTTAACTTTGGGAAAATGCATTTTTCCTCGGTGTCGGTGAATTTCGTTTTTACCGCATGCGAACGATATTCCTACATTTTTTTTTTTTCGTCCGGATCGCGTGATGTCGTGAAGACCGCGTGGTTACAGACAAACTGAAGGCCGACATTACTGAAACACAGACCGATGGCACTTGTGCGAGTTGTGACTTGCGAATGACAATATTATACCGCGCGACTTATCTTAATCCGACCTGGCACCGTACCGCTCCGAAACTCGGCATTTTTAACATATACGAGTGGTATATACCTTGGGATGTAAATTTGTACAATATATATTATGTTACGGGCAATGTGGAATACCGTGTAATGTACACATTGCCCGGTCGATGTGAACCAAGAATATTATATGTAATAATATCATTATGTAATTTTTCTAATAAATTTAATTCAATTATGGATTTATTATATTATTATATTGGTGGTATGAAAAGAAAATAATTAACTAATATCATTAACTAATTAATGATTAGTTTTTAATTAATCAAACAAAACTAACCTGTTATATATTATTTAATAAATTTAATTTCTAATACTTCTTATATTACAAAAATTTTGATAAAAAAAAAAAAAAATAAAATTACCACAGTATTATTATTTTTATTTTAATATAAACTATAATTGTATTATTAGGTACCTATTTATTTACACAAGATTTAGAAGCAAGACATTTGGAATTGCATAGTGTTTGTATTTCAAAAATCTCATAGTTTTCATTGATAATATTCTTGGTTCACATTGCCCGTAACATATATATTGTATAAAATCGTATTATACGTGGTATTAAACACATTGTGTACAGAACTATTTTTAATACGATAGTGTAAAATATGTATAAAATCTTTTTTGTACGTGGTATTACACATGTTGTTTAGATTTAATGTTTAATACAATAATACATACACTGGGATAATATTTATTTTGTTAGTGGTTAACCAGAATGAAAACAAAATCGGTTAATTTGGTATGTTAAAAGTGATATTTTCATAACAATTATTATTTTTTGTTCAATATTTATATTTTATGAAATATGTGTTATAAAAAAAAGTGAAGTTAAGTAAAGTATTGAAAAGAAAGCCGGACATACTTTTCGCATCACGAATACACACCCACCGAGAGTATCTGGCCCGAAGAGCGAATAATATCTGATGGTGCGAATTAATGTCCGACTTTCTTGTCTATACTTTACTTCTTTTTTTTTTTTTATCTAATATATAACGAAATGGAAAAAAAAATAATGAGAAAAAAGTGTTAGAATCATGTCCAAATTTTTTTTTACATTTTTTAAAATTTTTCTCGCGCTAAAATGCTTCAAAATAATATTGACTATTTGTGTTTAAATTTTCATAAAGTTTGAATCAAATAATTATGGTTAGGTTAGGTTAGACTATAAAATTTTGATAATGCGAAAAAAAAAAAATTGAAAATTTTTCTTACACTTTTTTCTCGTCATCTTTTATTTTCTTTTCTCAGTTAATTGTGAAATATAGAATTGGCAGGGTAAAAAATAATTTTTTTTTTTTGTAACCATAACAAACTAATAATAAATTTTATACAGAATTGTTTGGAATAAACTGAAGCTTAGCTCATAATCATTTTATTAAGGAAATTTTGTATTGTTTCATTAAAATTCGATACACCCATCGTAGTATCCTACTCGAAGAATGAAGATAACTCAAGGTGCCAAGTAAGTTTTTCCGCTACTTTACCCATTTTCAACTCTGAACGGGAATAACACATTGCTTTTACAATGATATTTTTATATTCTGTGTGGAGCGAAGAAGCTAAAGTTTTTAAAATGATGTTTCTTTTAATTTTATTTATTTTTTTGTAAACACTTTTTTGTATATAGATACATATCCAAAAGTTTTAGTCAGCAATTCTATGAATTAAAATTTTTCTCTAGATGGTATTTTGGAGAGGCTTTTTTCGAAATTCTCAATAGTTTTCTCAAAATTTATGAAAGACTACCAGAAATCTAACGAAATTGCCTTAAAAACTATTTTTTTTTTTTCAAATTAAGCTTTATAAAAATTTAAATATAAATAGACTATAATAAAATATACCTCTTAGTGCAAGAAAATTTTTGGTATGTGAAATAAAAATAATTGTTCCCTGTTTTTAGTTAATAGTGGGATATAAAATGAACTGAGCATAAAATATTTTTGTACTAATTGGCTTTTTTTTTTTTTTATCCTTAAATAGTATTCAAGGTAGTGAATATTAAGCTTGGATTTTCACAAAATAAGACTTGTCATAGATAGTACTTAGTCGTACAATAAATTGAAAAATTAATCAAAAAACATAGCCTACTTCACATCTGTTATTCAATCCTTGATGGCGATACTCTTGAAACGTTTATAAAAGATTAATTATTTAGTAAGAGAATAATCTTCGTCTATTTCATTATTCGTGTAAATGATTATATATTGTAATTAATAATAATAATATGTAAAATAAACCGACAATTATCTCGAATTAACGGCGAATTTCGAGCTGTTGTACATACGTTATACATACGTTATATAATACGTTTGTAAAACATATTATTCATTAAGTCATAGATATGAAATTATTTGAAAAATAGAATTCCTGTCAACAGGTGAATATTGGATTTGAAAATAACATTACACCAATACGAATATTAATATTATTTAATTCTGTGTATTCAGTCGTGTTCAACATTCGTCCGATCTACAGATCGCTCAGAGTGACTTAAAACCGTACTAAACATTTCAAATCTAAGTACATAGATGACGTGCTTTGCTTATCTTTGATATTATACTTAATCTATGATTAAGTCTGTTATTTATGGTCAATACGCATAAAACATTATTATTCATTGAGCCTACTTACATGAAAATTTAAACTACTTGTAGAAAAACACGGTTGGGATTTTTTGGTAATAGAAAATTTATACACAGTTTTAAGTATTAAACGTTGCATGAGGTTTTCATTGACAACTATCGCTCCACAGACATTCGACATTACGCCACAGGTGCGTAGCCAGGATTTGTATTAGGGAGGGGGGGGTGTTTTGATTTGAAATCATACCCACTAAGAGTATCTGATCCGAGGAGCAAAGAATATCCGTGATGCGAACTGCGAAGTATGTTCGGCTTTCTCGTTTATATACTTATAATTGCTTTTATTTACTTTATTTTATTTTACTTACCTTTTATTTATCCAATAAATAAAGAAAAGGAAAAATAATTTATGACAAAATAAGGTTTTAAAAAACCGGACATACTCCGCACCATGGGTGTTCTTCGATCCTCGGGTGCGATAATCTTGGTGGATGTATTACATTTTAAAGAAACGATAAATCATTTCTTAATAAAACGATTCTGAGCAAAGCTTTAATTAATATACAATAATAATAATAATAATAATATTTGTTGATAAGTTTACAATCAACAAATGTTATTTAATAATGCTGAGTACTCGATAATTGTGTGCGTGCGTGATTGGGTGTGTGAGAGGTAATAAATGTCTTTATTAAAATGAAAAAAAGGCAATAAAAATGTATTATTAAAATTAATTATTGATTATTAATAATTAAAATTATTATTTATAATTGTAATTGGCATTTTGGTGTTTTTATGGGAATAATGGATTTTGAGCTATTTAAAGATTTGATTTGATTTTTTAATAATACGGTCCAATTAAATTCGCAATTTATTCAAATGTCCACTAATAGTCCAATACTATTAATTAATAACAAAGTAATCTGATGTGATTCTCCATCTATGAACCAAGTTTTTTTTTATAATTTTTATATGTAATTTTATGTAAAATAAATGAATTCTGTAAAAATGCTAACTTTTAACGGTTATATATATAAAAAAAAAAAACTTACCTCAAAATTGGTCAAATGTTTTTGAATATTTTACCCGAGATTGGCCAGGTGAATATTTTTTAGTAATTGGTGAATGTTTCAACTTTCTAGCTCCATTATTTTGGATGTGATGTTGAAAAAATAAAACGGAATTTACGACAATCTGGGTTATGATGTTTTTTTACCGTTTTTATTAATTTTTGGATAGTCTAGGCATTCACTTAAAAAAGTATTGAGAATTCTAAAAAAATGACGTCCTTATAGTACCAACTAGACAACATTTCCGATCTATAGAGTTACTGAACGAAACTTTTGAACCAGTTTTTCCACTCGAACTCGTGATTGCATGCGTACGAGAAAATGAACATCTGCATAATCTGCATATAACTACATATAAAGTGTAGGTAATTAACATTTACACATTTTTAATTTAATTAAAATATTGTTAAGAGAACGAATTATTATTTATTTATTACCTAATTCACAATTATTTTTAGGTATTTTTAAAATTATTGTATTTTGTTATTTCTGTAGTATCTAATAAATGATTGTATATAATTATTAAAGTATTACATATTTACAAGGTTGGCAAGTTTATTTATAAACCAGTTAAGTTATTCTAAACAAATGTAAGTTAAGTTTAATGTTAATAATAACTAATATTTTTTCTCTAACTACATAAAATTACTATAATTAAATAGAAAAAAAGTAGGTAACTTAACTAAGTAAGAAATAAATTACTTTTTTTTTTTTTGAGATAGATACTTAGAATCATTGTCAAAACACAGTTCAAGTTTTTGATAAAACCGCTAAAATATTGAATCTGGTATTTCATAGAATGCCAAAAATTAGTAGGAAAACTACAAAATTCATACAATGACAATGAAAATATAAACTTTACATACTTACATAAACTTAATGTAAATGAATCACGAAAAGACGGCTCAACTAACAACACTAACCAAGCAATAACGATAACAAATTGTTAACAACTAGTGTTTATATAGGTACTTACCTAGAAGTCTATTGCTTCTTTGAATGTCGTATAATTTGACGTGTGATAAATTGGATTCTTAGGAATAAAGGTAGTGCGAAAATTCGGGATGAAAAAATTCGAAAAAGTTTTAAAACGTTCCAAATGAACAATGGACATCAATCAACATAACATTATAACAATTTTTAAATAATACATTGTTATTGTGATTAGTTTTTTTCCCAAAAATAGTTGCATTCTAGACTTTTCGATTCTTAATGCTTTATTTATAAAATATATTTAATATTTCCTATTTTTATTTTCGGAAAAAAAAAAACAATTTGTTCCAACCGATATTTATATATAAAAAAAAAAAAAAAAACAAAAACAAACAAAGAACTAACTAATAAGTTACAGCGTATTGTGGAAACAAAATATGTAACTCGTCGAGTTGCTTAGTTAAAAGTTACTTGTATTTTAATTTATCTTAGTAACCCGTTATTGCACAGATTTGCATATTTGTTATCATCAACTTGTAGTTTTGACGTTTGGCAGCACTGTGCCAACGTGTTCAGCGTTTTCTTCCGTTTTGGATTTCGTCGTTTTCCACACGACGTTAGTTATGACGATCTGTGTGAAACACACTGCCAACAAGAACATAGCCAAAACGAGAAACGTCTCACTGCTTCCTATTTTGCCGAAGAGGTATCCCGTTACGATGCTCCCGAGGCTCGTTCCTGAACAATAATATTGGAATCGATTTTAAAGAACACAATATTAAATGAGAAAGATAAAATATTATTACAAAAGTAAGCACTTGCCTACGCCTTGGTGTATGCTGCCGATCAATCCTTGAACAGTGCCTTTTAGTCCGTCCGGAGCCATGCTGGCCCCATAGGCTGTCAAAGCCGAACCAGGTAAAGCGATCCCCCACCCGGCCAACAACTCCACGGGTATCACCCACAACGGATCTTTTATGATGTAATACAGGAAATATCGCGCCGACAATGCGACAAGACCGAAGGCCATCGAATTCAAGTGACCGATTTTTTTGATGATTTTTCCTTTGGAAAAAATTTATTTATTTATTGAAAAAACGGGACAAGCCCAATATACACATATATATATATATACACATAATAATCTTAAATAAACGACAACAGTATAATTTTAATGTAAATATAAAACTTAAAATCAATTATAAGAATTTTTTAAAACATGAAAGAACCCAAAGTATGGTTTATGTTTGGTTTCCCCGAATAGAAATGATGGATCCTCAAAAATGCTATCCTCGTCATTCGAACCAAAGGACTATTTAGTAAATAATTCACTCGAAAAAAAGTGAGCACAGAACGGAAAAATCCTACGGGAATCCAAAAGAGGGATTCTAAAGTTCAGTTTATTTAACAGGACAGGCGAATAGATTCGACCGTCAATGAGTTTGGATACAAATGTTACTTACAGGATTGTAGTCACGTGGTGAACATCAATCGATTGAAAATCTGAATGATGCCGCGCTTTAGAAACTTACTCTGAATTCGTTCCATTTGATAGCTGATGAACCTTTATGGAGTTCGGGCCATTAGCGCAATTTGGAAAACATTTTTGGAGGGCTACTATGTTTATCTGATTAATTTAGCCCCTCGAAAAAGCATTACCCTTATGTAATTCTCAAAAATTCTGAGGGGAGGCTATGAGTACTTTTGAGGGAGCTTAACCTATGGTTCGAGCTCCAAATGACAATACCATATATTCTAGTATGGAACGAACACAAGAGGAACAATAAAGAACTTTTACAGAATTAGATAGCATTTAAATCAACCGATATTCTAAGGATGAATCCTTAACATTTTCACACAGCTTTACAAGACGTTTTGTAAAGAATTATTATTATTATTACTGTGTGGATGAAAAAAATAATAATCCACTGAGAACGAAGAACACACTGACCTGATATGTAAAAAACCGGAGCGTCGCTTCCAATAGCATTGACGAAAACCATTACTCCTTGAATGGTTTTTATCGACGATTGTCTTTCCGGATGGTACTTAGTGACCAATACGTCCGTGTGCCTAAAATACGTTTTTTTTTTTTTTTTACTTTCGCATGGAAACGAAAAACATCTATACCGTACCATGGCAAATAAAGGATCGAACTTGCAAGGACTCCTCCGAACATAGCTACCCATATGAAAAAACCCACTACTTTAATATCACAGAGAAGTTTTTTGGCGTCTTTTAAAATGTGTTTTGATACCACTTCGCTTTGACAGTCCTTTTGAAAATAAATACGACATCAATTTTATTCGTTTACCATTGTTTAAATATTTTTTTTTTAGTTCACCATTGTTCATTCTATTGTCTTTTTTGTGTTTATCGATTATTATTTATGAAATTAAGGATTAGTATCGTATTTAAAAAAAAAAACACCGCCCCATGGGTATTCTTCGCTTCTTGGGTGGGATTTAGTGGGTGTGTTAAATTTTTAAGAAACGACAAAATATTTCTTCAAGCTTCGGTTTAAACGATACATTTGAGTTTTGAAAACTATAAAAATTATTATTATTATTACAATAGAAACTTATTTCTTTTTGTCCTCAGCCAATTTTATATATCATTATAAATTGAGAAAAGGAAAATGTTTGGGAAAATTACCAATATTATTTATAATTGAATTTCCATATTTCGATTAAGAAGAGATAGTTTTTTAATGTGTTTTTTTTTTTAAATTTTAGGTGGTTATTCCAAAATAAGAAACTATTTAGTATTTCGAAAAATGGCCGAGTCTTTTTTGTTAGATTTTGAGTAGTTTTTTCAAAAAAAAAAAAAAAAAAATTGAAGAATCGAGAAATTCAAAAAATGACCTCTCTAAAGTACCAACTAGAGGTGAATCTGGTTTAAAAAATTTACTGATCGAAACTTTTGGACAAGTATATCTATACGAAAAAGTGTTTACAGAAAAAAAATGAAAAAATAGATAAACATCATTGTAAAAACACTAGCTTCTTTTCTTCGTTCAACGTCTAAAATATACATTATTGTAAAATCATTAGCTTCTTTGTTTCACTCAGAATCTTATAATTATACATATATCATATTTTGATGAAGTCCCGAGTCCTGATATTGCCTACAACAGAGCTTCTCAAATTGTGTGCCGTGACCTCCTAGATGACTGTATTTAAATGAGAGTGGGGATGTAAGAGGGGGGAGGTCATACAATTTAACATTGAATTGAATGGGCTGTGTTACTAAAAATTTTGAGAAGCACTGACTTACAAGGCAGTAGATGATGTCAGTATTTACTTGTAATCGAAGAGCGCAGACCAGCAGGTCGGCCATTAGAAGTAATGTCCACAAAACGAGTGCGGCCGTGTAGTCTTTGGTCTGCTTTCCGTAACTGTACCAATCGACCAACCATCCAGTCATAGCGGTAGCTGTGCCCCAGCCGAAAGTGCCCCAAAGTATTTGCTCTCCGTACTTGTGCGAGTCTTTTCCTGGACATATTCGTGAGCAAAATGCAGTAATGGTATTCGTATCAAAAATATCCGGTTAGGTACTGAACAATGTATACCGATGAAGTATATACGTACGTATATAACATTGTAACAAAAACCCTCAAATAATTATGATTGGATTATTTAAAAAAAAATTTAAAACCATTCCTGAACGTCTTAATATTAATTATTAGAAAAATTACCGATAATTTACGAAAAATGACTCGTAATATGTAATAACGACATAAAAATTAAAACATTTCTAACCAAAACGCCTAAAAATTGCAAAAAAGAAAAAAATACAAAATTAAATTTTCATAATATTTTGAATAATGAAACGAATTTTTAGCATTTGGAGAGCTTTTGTCATCAACATCTTATTTCTAATAATGTTATTATAAAAATTCTCAGAAAGCTCTGGAATTAGTCTTTTTTTTTTTGTGTGTGTGTGTGTGTGTTTCTTACCCAAATTCTGCAAGCAAATCGTTTCCGTCAGGGTCACGAGACCGTTTATGGACACGTTTCTGACGAACAAGAAGACGAAGAACAGCCAAAACTGGTGCGTGCGCAGCGCTGTCACGTCGTCACCGTTGTCGACGTCCGTGGGCGCGTTCGGCAGAACGGGGTAGAACGCGGTCGCAACCGCGGTTACCGCGATCGTGTACAAGAGCACCGTCTTCTGGTTGCGGTGACGGTCGGTTATGGCGCCGAACACGGGCCGGGCCAACACGGCGGAGGCGGCCATCACGAAAAACACGATTCCGACCAGAAGTCCCGAGTAACCGCGCTCCTTGGCCATGGTGCCTATGAACGGCGTGATCGCATATACACCTGTGTGCCCCGCGACGACACGTGATGATTATTATTACAACGATTTATATTCTATTCGTGGGTTCTGAGCGGAGCGAAGAATTTGTTGGTCGTCTCCAATGATTTGGCGATGATAATAATAATTGTGGGTTTATTGTCGCATTTAATATTTACAAATCAAAGGTAAACGATAAAGTTATTATGAGAGGTATCGTATTATAGGCAAGTAGTTTGCACTTGATTTGCTTAATTTGCGTATTTGACATATTTTTCAATATATAATAATGTAATAGTTTTTGTTGGCGTCGGAAATGTTTTCCCCGAATAACTGAAGAGATTGAGTACTGCGTATTTGATATTTTTATTTGTTTAAATGTAAGCTATTAAAAAGAATAAAGATTAAAAAAGGGGATTACAAAATTTAATTTATGTGGGGGAGGGCCCACAAAATAAGTGCATTCACTATTAAGCAGTCAATTTCGTTGCAAGTTTTTTAAATACCTTTTTTTTTTTTGGAAAATAATTTCACTTATTATTTATCAAAGACCTAACATACATTTTAATATTCCGTAAGCGTCGTGCGGTTAATCAATTAAATACTTACTACTTTTGAACATTTATCGATATAAAAAGTTTTATTTACTGATAAAAATGCTGTCCAGTATCTAATAAAAATATTAATGTTTTTTTTTGTCGTTTGTTCCTATCTGTATTTTTTCATCTATATCAAGTGTATAACGGGAAATTATTCAAATTTAGAGTGTGTTAGAAACAGAAAGGTTGTCGTCATATTGTAAGCAAATATTAAAATTTTTTTTTCTCATACTGTTGTTAATAGAGTGCCCTGGGGCCCCCACAACCCTAAATCCGGTCCTGATCAAACCCTTTCGACGTTCACACTTACCGCCGTATGCGAGAAAAAAATGCGCCTTGATGGCCAACAGTTTTGTGTTCAATTCGGGAAAATGCATTTTTCGTCCATCTGTTATCACACCGCATGCGAATAGTGTTGTCCTTTTTCCTCAGGATCGACGGATGTCGTGACGACCGCGTGGTTACGGACACACTGAAGGACAACGTTATCAAAAAAATACAAACAATTGTGTGAGTTGTGATTTGCGAATGACAATTATATATATATATATATATATATACCGGTGACTTGTCTTATCCGAACTAGCACTTCGGCACTCACAATTCGTATCAAATCTATTATTCAATTGTCAGGTGCCGAATAAGTGGCAACAGGTTTTCTGTTTGTTTTTAATGATTACACTGTCGATTTTAAAATAAATCGTATTAGATTTTGAGTGTTTTTTTTTTTTTTCGTAAAACCTGACGTACATTTTTCACAATTTACAGCCCGTACACAAAGTACTATTACATCTGTTCATTGGCGCAACTAGGTAAACATTTTTTTTTTTTTTTTTTTTTTGTTATAACTATGGGGATTAATGTAACTGTTCGATTGATTTAGCCCCGTTTCCCTCTGAAAGGTTCGGTTTAATTGTTTATTTGGTTACTGTAGAAAATTTGATAGCATAACCAATCAATTTGTGCAATAATATGGTAACCGTGGTAATACAATAGTCAAAAATGTTTATTTTTTAATTTTATTTATTTTTGACGTTGGTAACCGTTGTAACGATACTCCGCTCAAAATCTTCTTATTCAAGAATTGTTTCTTTAAAATACAATACACCCACTAAGAAAATCCCACCTAAGGAATGAAGGTGAGGAGTACGGTCGGTTTTTTTTTTTTTTTGCTTGTAACACCTAAAATGTGTATAAAAAAGCTCATATTCATTTTTTTTATTTTTATTTTTGGGAGGGGGAGAGGCACGCGAATAATTTTAATATCTCCGATTGCAAAATTTTGACACCATACCTAAAAAAGGTTCGTCACCCCCGTTCTAAAACATCTCATTCTATTTATACTATTATTATCAGTGCAGATACATGATCATACGTAGTAGTTGCCTATTTAACCATTTTCAGGCGCAGTGACTTTATTTTACTTGTATGTCATCTCGAATATCCATTGATATCCTCCCCCCCCCACGACTAACATCTGAAAATATGATTTTAGTTACAAATAAAATGCTCATAATTTTATTGAAGACAATAATAAATAAAAAAAAAATAAAAAAACGTATCATATTAGATACTCTAAAGAGAAGGGTATGGCAAATGATAGAACACAGTTTAAGACATGAGGATAAATTACATAGTTTAAAATAATTGAAGATAAAGTAGAAGGAACACGAGCAAGAGGAAGATCTAGAACAAAATATTATACATCACTCAAATAATGCAGGATGCAGGAGTCCATTCTTACAGGGAACTCGGAGACATGGCAAATGACAGAGAAAAATAGAGAAGACATTTTTTTTTTTTTTGAAAAAATATCTGTTAAAAACCAATCTCTGGATTGAAAAACAGAAAAAAAAAAAAAAAAAAAAAAAGGACAAAACTTAGGACGGGGTAAACATAATTTATTAAATTTCTACTTTACCGTTTTAATATAGTATACACTTAAATTAATATAAATGGTTGTCATTCATTTGTTTATTAAACATAAGAGAATTTGATTATTATTTTACAAAACGCATTGAATTCCAGAATATTATACCCAGGTAATAACCTTTAATTATCTAATAGTTCTTATAGGTATAAATTTAATAACTGTGTAAGTCGCCATTAATTTACATTTCTCAAGCATCCTATTGTACCGGATACACAAAAATAGATCAAATTTTACTATAAAATTTTTTTTAGATTTTAGGTATGAATATATGCATTTATTTTACAGAAAATGTTTTTTATTATTATTGAAACGACACACGTTTTATTTTTTATTATTATAAGTAACGAGTTAAAGACACGACAATACTGCTAGAATAAATTATGTTATAATGTATAATGATTATAATATGAGAACTGTTGATGTGGAAGATCGTGTCAAGTAAAAGTTTAGGATAAAGGTCGCCGACCCAAAGTAGTCGTGATAAAGGCGAGGTAGGAGAAGAAAACATAATAATTATAAATTAAAAAAAAAAAAAAAATGTATGTATTAATATTATGTATTGGTGCCCAGCTGGCGGCACCCAATTATTGTCCTAGACCGTATTTTATTTGCCATATTTTCAAAGAATGGTAATAACTGGGGCACAGATGTTGTCGTAGTAAAAAACTAGTGAAATTAATTGCAGTATTGCGCTAAAATATACCGAATTATACACTTAAAATATTAAAAATAACAACGTTTCGTCATAATAAATTGATAGGTGTTTTATTTTAATTCTACCAAAAAAAAACTATTTTTTACATTTTATAATAATCATTAATACAATCTATGCGTATACTTAGACATGTTAAATATTTAAAATTTTAAACATCATCATTGCATTGGACTATAAGTGTTTGTTTAAAAATTTTCGAACTCGAACGCTTTCTGATTCGGAGCCAATAAGTTCCTATATACCTCGAAAAATTTCGTTCTACGTCGTCGGCTGACATAAACGGAGTGTAAATACACTATTAATGTACAATACACTTTAAATATAAATACAAAATAAAATAGTGAATAAAATACACTTTTGGAATTAATGGATATATTCTTATTGTTTTAAAATTCGATCTTGATTTTTTTTGTATGTATAACGCATATTTCGAGTGCATAATTTAAAAATGTCAAGACATAATATAAATGCATATTTTGCCAATTTTCGGTGCACGAATGCAGCAGCTAATTTATGCATTTTTTAGTGCATAAACTTACGAGCCCTGATTACCACCTTAAATATTTTACATTACGTTTATCATCTAATGTGTATTATCAATCTGGATACTCGGCAGCGTCGCCGTGTCAACGTTTTCGACGTTCGCTTCCGCCGTTTTGGATTTCGTCGTTTTCGACACCGTGTTCGTTATGACGATCTGCGCGAAACAGACGGCTAACAGTGACAAAGACAAAACCAGATAAGTCTCACTGCTTCCTATTCGGCCGAACAGGAAACCCGTTATGACACTGCCGAGGCCCTGTCCTAAACGTTTTGGCGGCAAATGATTTAAACGCAAACAAAGACGCGGGTGGAAAAAAGTACACGTCTTATTATTGTCAGTACCGTGCCGTTAAGATTTCCAAGCCCAGGGCAAAATTAAAAGTATTCGCCCTGTATTTTATTTATTATCATTAGAGCTAGGGACTTATAGCTCTGAGAAAACTTAAAATACGTATGTACGCATTTATGCTCTGAAAATGTACCAAATATGCTATATAAAAATATGTAAAAATGCTAAAATGATCTCTTATAAAACATAAATTTAACTGTAAAAACTCGAAATATTTAAAAATTTTATTGTATATAATGTATTTTAATATGTATTATTAATTCTTTTTCTATTATTTATGAATTTTCTTTCTTTTTTTTTTTTAATCTTTATTCTTTTTAATAGCTTACATTTAAACGAATAAAATATATCAAATAGTATTCAATCTCTTTAGGTATTCAGTTTAAAATTTTCCACAACCAAGAAAACTCAAATTAAATATTATGGTAAATATGTGTAATATATGCAAATTAAAGAGAACTGCATACAACTCCTGGTGTTGTGAAACGCATTTCTATATTACTTAGCTATGTTTTGAATGATTTTTGAAAAACATGCTAACGTCTATAAGTCCGTAGCCCTAATTATTATGAATTTCGTTCCTATTTAATTGAACGTTTTTTTTTTTTTTTAACAACGACGTAGGTATTTTGAACATTGATTTGACAAAAGATTATAGCTAAATAACTAAAAAAATTAATAAAAATCACAAATTTAACATATTATGTAATATAATTTGTATAATATAACATATTATTATGAGTAAGTAGGGGTATTTTGGTTATTTTTTACTATGGCCAAATAACACAAAGCAGTTGATTAATATTTTATTGTTATTACTCGACCATAGTCGGGAAATTTGTTCAGAAATAATTTTTATAACGATCCAAAATGACTTTCTCGTTTTTTTTTTCTAGGTTATGAACGAAGTGAAGAAGCTAGTGTTTTTTTATTTATGTATAGTTTATAATATCATAAAAAAAAATATTTTTGGCGTTTGCCCCCCCACGGCACGGTTCTGCTTATTGTTAGCGGGGGGCGGGGGGGGTGGGTAGTATAGTAAGTTATACTTGCCTACGCCTTGAAACAAGCTTCCGATCAATCCTTGAACGGTGCCTTTGAGTCCTTCCGGAGCTATGGTGGCTCCGTAGACTAACACCGTCGAATAAGGCAACGCGGAACCAAAACCGGACAACAACTCTACCGGTAAAACCCATAGTGGATCTTTTATGATGTAATAAAGGAAATATCGCAGAGATAACGCGACAAGACCGACGGCCATCGAGTTCAAGTGTCCGATTTTTTTGATTATTTTTCCTTCGAGAAATTAAAAAAAAAAAAAAACTTATTAGACTAATAGGGGAGGGTAGGGGAAATCTACTTCGTACTAACCTGATATGTAAAATATCGGCGCGTCACTTCCAATGGTGTCCACGAAAACCATTGCTCCTTGAATGGTCTTTATCGACGTGTGTCTTTCCGGATGATACTTAGTGACCAATTCGTCCAAGTGCCTATATACAGGGTGATTTTTTAAGCGCGCTCACCCCCATTTTTGGCCGTAAAAATGCGAAATTCGGGATTTTTTTTCCCGGAATGTTCAAGTTACTGTAAAACCAATATTTTCCATAACTCATTTTTTTCATGTCACCTTAAGGGTGTCCTGTGGAGATACAAACTTTCTTTTTTCAAATGGCTACCCCCTATTACCCCTATTTTAATTACGGAATTATATTCGGGTTGTTTTTCTGTGAATTTTGATGTATTGAAATTGAAATTTTAACGCGTAGTTTTTTAATTATTCAAATTTAAATATCAAGGAAAATTGTCACTTGGGCACATATTTAGTTACGTACGTAGTTCGTAATATTATTATAAATCTACTCAATTAACCTTTAATCAGAAATAATTAGTCAAAATGTTCATAGATATCATGTCGTGTGTACGAGATTAAATTTTACATTTACAAAATATTAATTAGTCAGGTCGTCTTATCTCATTTACCTATTAAGAATTAATTAAAATATGTGCCCAAGTGACAATTTTCCTTAATATTTAAATTTGAATAATTCATAAACTACTCGTTCAAATTTTAATTTCAATACATCAAAATTCACAGAATAATAACCCGAATATAATTGCGTGATTGAAATAGGGGGTAGCCATTTGAAAAAAAGAAAGATTGTATCTCCACAGGACACCCTTAAGGTGACATGAAAAAAATGAGTTATGAAAAATGTTGGTTTTATAGTAACTTGAACATTCCCAAATTTTGCATTTTTACGGCCAAAAACGGGGGTGAGCACGCTTAAAAAATCACCCTGTATATTATAATACCTTTTTCGCTTTTACGCGACGCTCGGAAACGAACTAAGAAAAAAAAAACCATTTACATACGTACCACGGCAAATAAAGGAACGAACTCTCGAGGAAAAATCCAAACATCGCTACCCACACGAAGAAACCCAACACTTTAATACCGCTGACGATTTTTTTGATGTCTTTTAAAATATTTTTCGGCACCACTTCGCTTTGGCAGTCCTGTTGAAAATCAATTTAGTTCCTTTGTCATTGTTTATTGTCAGTTCGTTTCATTGATTTTATTTATTTTAAATAAAAATATTATTTGCTAGTATTGTTTTGTCGTTTTTGAATAATTATAATTATGGATACACGTGAGCACATGCATTACCGGATTATTATTATTTTATATTAAGGATTCGTACCGTATAAAAAATAATTAACAATTATCTAACATTGTTTACGTCATGAAATCAGAGGTTATAAGGGGTTATTATCACCCCTCCGTATTGCATTTTCCCTGTGTTATTGCTTTGTTATAAAATACGAAACGTAAAATATAAGAGTTCCTATTTAAACAAATAGTTTGGAAATATTTAGTACATTCATGAAAAACGAGTTATGGAAAATAAGTAGTTTTTGCATAGTAACTTGGACATTTCGAAAAAATTTTTTTCATTTTTACGGCCAAAATAATGGTTGAGCACTCCCAAAAAAAAAAAAAAAATCACCCTATTTCGTGTACTTAATTCAATTTTATAAAGTCATTGCCCACTTGATTATTCAACGACAATAAGATGTTGACAATAAGGTACGTTGGACGAAACGGGTTTGTAGGCAAAACGGGAAAGGTCGAATTTGGGCGAAAACAGTCGTATCCCAATTTGTTTGACATTAAATGGGCCACATCACTAAAAAAAAAAAACTTTGAGAAGCACTGACCAACATTGAGAGTAGAATATCGAGCGTTTACTTGCAACTGAAGAGTGCAGATCAATAAGTCGGCCAGTAGAAATGTTATCCACAAAATGAGTGCGAGCGTATAGTCTTTGGTCTGCTTTCCGTAACTGTACCAATCGATCAGCCAACCAGACATCACGGTAGATATGCCCCAGCCGAAAGTGCCCCAAAGTACTTGTTCTCCATACTTGTGCGAGTCTTTTCCTGGAAATATTCGTAGCCAAAGAGAATTAATAATGATATTTAATATTACTAAACAATGTTTAAGGAAAAGCTATCTATGCACAGAGTCTTTTATTTGGGGTGAGTTAAATTATAATAATCACCGACTGGTTTAGTTCTCAATTGTCTGATGTTATTTCAGTGTCATTGTAATATAATTAGAATCATCATGAAACTTGTTGATTCTAATCAGGAGCGTATTTAAGACTTCTATTCAGGGGGAGAGGGGGCAAATCCTATAAACATATCTCTAGAAAAGCCTTAAGTAAATTGTTTTTGTTCATACGTCATAATTTTTTTTATTTATTTATCATTCTTTTGCATATTATTCTAGAATTTTCATATATATCGGAGAATATATTTGAATTTTTCCTTTGTAAGTGCCTGTTTGAAATTACTTCTCCGTCGCTATTTTCCATAATTGGTGGTTAAAGTAAAAATAATATTCCAGTAACAATTGAATAATATAGAAACTTTGTGTGAATATTAAATGGAAAATTTTTACTTTTACTCAAACAAAAATAATTAATCGTCATAAATTTACCGTTTTGATTAAAACATAAACATTGCAATTTGTTGAATAGTTTATAGAACAAATACAAATAAAAAAATTAAGTGCACTTCTATAGGTAAATCTGGTTTCAAAAAGCTGCCGATCGAGACATTTAGACAAGTATTTCCATACGGAAAAGTGTTTTCAGGAAAAAAAATTCAAAAATAATAAATAAATAAATAAACATCATTATAAAAACATGAGCTTCTTTGCTTTTCTCCAAATCTAAAAGAAAAAAATTAACGTGCTGAGCGATTATTGAGCAGTTTAAAATTAATACACTGAACGACAAGCTTAATTATTTTCATAAAACATTTAGTACTATCATTGTATCTGCCAGATACTTTAAAAGTGATTAAATTTCAACGAACTACGAGAAAGTTACGTACGTATTTATATCTAAAGTGCTTGAAATATACTTACAGACAAGTTATGAACAATTTTCTTTTATAATATTAATTAATGTCGCATAATATGTAGGAAATCTGAGCATAGATAAAATGTTGCTTTGAGAGTTGTATATTATTATTATTATTACCTGTCAGATCGTATTGAACTAAATTATTGATTATACAATTTCTTGGGCGGGGGACTTCCCCCAAAGTCACTACCCCTCAATTACTCCACTGGAGACGTGCAACTATTCAAAATATTTTAGTTTATATTATATTATATAAAAAGCCGGACATACTTCGCACGATGGGTGTACTTCGCACGACGGGTGGTATTCTCTTGACGGGCGTATTAAATTTTAAAGAAACGATAAATCATTTCTTCAGTAAAACGATTCTGAAC
>JAIPRM010006472.1:0-18623 GCA_025469315.1 Stegophylla sp. TES_Ste_2020 | reverse complement strand
GTCAAATTTTGGGTAGTTTTTTCCAAAAAAAGCATTGGAGAATTGAGAAATTCAAAAAATTACCTCTCTAAAGTACAATCTAGAGGCGAATCGGGTTTCAAAAAGTTATTGATCGAAACTTTTGGACAAGTATTTCTATACGAAAAGCTGTATACACAAAAAAAAAAAATAAACATCACTGTAAAAACACTAGCTTCTTCACTTCATTCAGAATCTAAAATATGCATAGACCTAACATTTATAAAAATTATACCCCGTATACAAAAATATGAGAGGAATATTTTGGTAAAAGAAAATTTCTTCAGAATTAATTGTTATATAGGTTTCGATTAAAGAAACCACTATTTTTCGTAAAAATATCCATTTCAATACTAATTTTAACTTGAAAAGGTTATAAAACAAAAAGTTGACATACGATTATCGATAATTTTGCAATACCGTTAATAATATAAATAGGTGTGTTTGAATTAAATTTTAAAATAAATAAATGAAGTGACTAAAATTTTATAAAATAAATTCAGTAGTTCAGTATTTCTAGTAAAATTTTCGTTTTTTTTTTCAATCTAAACATTGAAATTTTTTTAATTATTCGTCAGTAAAAATTTTTTCTACTATATATTCGCAATGTATTAAAATATTCGCTCTATTTATAATGCCAAGTTTTATTAAGATTAGCTGAACCAATCAATTTTATATGCACTGAAGTAAGCAATTATATATATAAAAATAAAATAATTGAATTTTGTCAAAATACTGACTTTAAATGGTTATAAAAAAAGTAGGTAGTTGACTTAGGATTTTCGATATTTTTTTCAGTACTGTTAATAATACAACATATTATGTTTACATTAAATTTTTTAGGTATTAATATTCAGACATTAAAATATTATGAAATAAAAACTCTTGGCGGATATATTGAATTTTAAAGAAACGAAAAATCATTTCTTCAATAAAATGACTCTGAGAGGAGCTTCATTTAATATACAATAACCATAATGAGTCACTTAATAATAAGTACTAGTAACAAGTGGTTGAAAATCGACCAGAATAACAAAAGTAATTCATTTTTGTGTAATAATTGTACACCAATCTTATATAGTACGGACAATTATTATGTACATTAAAAGGTTATGAACACCCAAATATGGTTAATGTTGTTAATATTTTTTTGCCATCTTATGAATTTTTTGATGCTGAGTACAATGGGGTGAACTAAAATCCGCGCGTATCAATAGTTTTCTAATAATTCTATTTTGAAAATTCAATATTTTCGGATATTATATTAAACATCTACTATTTCAACTGCATTCAACGTTGTTCTTGAAGTCGAGTAGTCCAGTCAAAACTTTCAGATGTGATGATACTGGGTTAAAACCTTACTTGATAATCTAAATTTTTTAACCGTGACCACAGGAGATTAGTATTAATAATATAATTATAGCGATAATATAATTAGAGCGTTATATTATTTCATTATGATGTTGATATTTTATTGCCATTTGAAATTATTTATGGACTATTCATGGGTGTAAGGGAATATAATACGAAAAATCAATTTTCTATTTTCGTAAATGTTGTATAAATAATTTTTAGATCAACATTTAAGTTTAATGAGTGTATACCAGTATAATAAGTAAGATCAGTGTACACTGTACAATCACAAATAAATTAATTAATTTTGTTATTCTAGCCTAATTTTGACCACTTGGTGATACTAATACGTTTTATTACATAACTAGGTAATAAAAACTAGTTATACAGATTTGTTCATTTACACGAATTCATATGGCAGATTGATGGATTATTCTGTTATTAAATAACAATTGGCAAACATTTGACAATTATTATTATTGTATATTAATATATTCCGCACAGAATCAATTTATTGAAGAAATGATTTTATCGTTTCTTCACATCCTCCAAGAGTATATCATCCGAGGTGCGAAGACTACCCATTGTGCGAAATATATCCTTTCTAGATTTTGAATGGATTATGAATATTGACATTATATATATATATATGAATTTTTATGGATCTAAAGAGATCCTGATCGAAACATATAGGTATTTTTACACGAAAGTATTTATAGGAGAATAAATAAAAATCATTGAAAAATATTGGCTATACTCAGAATCTAAAATATTATTACACAGGAAATAATAAAAAAGTGCTTGTTGGGACGTTCTTCACACCTCGGGTGGGATACTCTTGACGGGTGTATTGAATTTTAAAAACGATAAATCATTTCTTCAATAAAACGATTCAGAGCTTCAACTAATACACAATAATAACTATCAGTTTAGAAGAATTTAACTTAAATGTTGAACTATAAATTATTTTGTTACATATAACATTTACGAAAAACGAAAATTGATGTATGTATGAAGACACTTTTTCGAGTAGAGATACTGGTCCACAAATTTTGATCAGTAACTCTATAGATCGGAAATGTTGTCAAGATGGTACTTTTGGGGTGTCATTTTTCCAAGCGCAAGCTTCGGCTACCCAAAAATTGACAAAAACGGTAAAAAACGGCATAACCCAAATTTTCGTAAATTCAATTTTTTTTTTTTTAAATATAACATCCAAAATAATGAAGCTAGAAAGTTGAAACTTTCATCAACTACTAAAAATGGTCACGCACACACCTCATGAAATTTTTAAAAACATTTGACCAATTTTGAGGTAAGTACTGAACTTTGAAAATACTGAAAATTTCTCTTATTTTGTTAGTTTTTAATTCATAAAAACTTAATATATGGATCTTAAGAGCTGAAAATTTAATACAAACTTATTCATATGTATTTCTAACAGTACTGAAAATATCTCGAAAATGGTAAGTCAAAAGTTTTTGTTTTATAACTGTTTAAAGTTGATATTTTGATAGAAATCATTAGTTTACTTAAAATTACACACTTCAACGTATATAAAAAAATAATTGGTACGACCGAACTATATGAAACTTAGTACACAAATAGAGAATAACAAGGCGAATATTTTGGTTTAATAAATTTATATACGGACAAATAATTGTAAGTTTTATAAGGTTTTGATTAGAGAAAAATCAAAAAAAATTGCTGTCAAATATTTTGGAAATATTGAAATAATTATTATCATGAAATCATTAGATATTTAATAATAACTTCCAAAAAATAGAAATTGAAACTTAGACCAACTAAGTACTAAAAATATTCAAGCGCATACCTCATAAAAATTTCAAAAGCATTTGACCAATTTTTGAAAAAATTTTCGTTTTCGGTAAGTTTTTAATTCATAAAATTTTAATGTATGGATAATAAGAGCTGAAAATTTAATACTAACATATTAATATGTATAACCAACGGTCCTAAAAAAGTCTCGAAAATTTTTTTTTTTTAACAATTTAAGTTAGTATTTTGACAGAATTCATTAATTTAATATAAAATTACACACATAAATGCATATAAAAATAATTGGTTCAACTGATCTTTATGAAATTTGGTACATAAATGGAAAATTACATTGCGAATATTTTAGTATAAGAAAATATATCACGGACGAATAATTATTAATAATTTTTTAAGGTGTTAATTGAAAAAAAAAATGGGAAAAATTACTATAAATTAAAATGAACATGGATTACTTTGTTACTAATTAATAATATTGGACTATACCTACCTACTGGACATTAGAAAAATTTAGAGGATTTTATTGAATGTACTTATTATTGGAAAAAAAGTTAATTCTGTAAATAGATCAAAACCCAGGGATTTCCATACAAAGACCAAAATGCCAATATTTACAATTTACACTATTTACTGAGGGTTGACCATTAATTAGTTAAAAAAAAATAGATTTTTATTGCATTTTTCATTTTTATAAAGACATTTATTACCTCATACCAGAGGCGTACTGAGACCCAATCGGCCCACTGTTCAGCCGAAAAAAAATCAGCCTTCAACGTTCCAAAATTTCAGCACATATATATATATATATATATATATATAGCGTACAAAAATGCTTTACCTCCTAATTTTTCAGTTTTCAAATTTGTAATTTTAGTGAAAGATGTTTTTAAATTGTATTTCTCATATCATAAAATGATCATTTTTCATTTTACTGAAGCTTCAAAAAATAATTTATAACAAAAATTTTCAAATAACTATTTAATAATTTGAAAATAAAAACATAACTTAATAAAAAGAAAACAATAAGGTACAATAAATATTATAATTAATTTTATACAGGTAACATTTATTTCATCAAAGGAGAAGACTATTTCACAATTTCCAGTATTTCATTGAAATCAATAGCAGCCAAAACATCTCTTTCCACTGACATTAGCATGAATGCTTCAAGATGGTCTTGATTTAAAGAAGATTGTTAACGATTTTTGATTATCTTAAGTTTACTGAATGCTCTTTCACAGTTCAATTATGTAACAGAGAGTGAATTAATAAATTGAAATACTAATTTAGGTTAACAACAAAGAAAAAGATTATAACCATGAACATTAATATTCATGATTATAATTCTGCACGATGTCATATATTGAATGGTGACTGAAAATAAATTTTATATTAAGGTGAGTCCACATTAGCGTAACAAAACGACAAACTGTTCATCAAATTGTTTGACAAACTGTTCGCGAACAACTAAAAAATATGTGTGTATGTTCGCGTAACTAACCAATAAATTAACTAATTAAGTTGAAATAAGTTAGTTTATTGGTTAGTAGTTTTCTTAAAATTTAGGAAAAAACTACCCAAAATTTTACAAAAGACTCGGAAACTAACTTTTAGATTCTGAATGAAGTGAAGAAATTAGTGTTCTTACATTGATGTAATGATTTTTTTCATTACATCATTTTTTCTTTTCTTAGTTGATAGGTAGATAAATATAAAACTGGCCGAGTAAAAAATAAATTTTATTTGTTTTTAAACTTCACAATTTTTAAATAAAATTGTCTTGAATAAACTGAAGCACTGTTCAAAATCATATTATTGAAGAAATAATTTATCATTTCTTTAAAAATCAACACACCCACAGGGGTATCCCAATCGAGAAGCGAAGAATTAATACCCAAGATGTGAAGTCCGTCCTTTTTATCTTTGGCAATTAAAATAATTGTATTGGTGCTAACAAAATTTTAAAAATGTGTTTGGGATTTTATCTGCTGTGTTAGTTGAGACTCCATATGAGGAATTTGATTATTTTACTAAGCATTTTGTATAGCAGTATAAAATGTTTTATATACATCATAAAATATAGGTATGTATTTATGTGTAATTTAGGTATGTTAAAAAGTTTATCTGACAAATTAATATTTTATACCTCTATGGAATTTATAGAATGATAATACATTGGTAAAAACTTGTCCTTTTTTTTTAAAAATCATACCAATGAGAAGTGAGGGTCCGTTTATAGTTTTAAAAATATCTCGTTGAAGATTAAAAAACAATATAATATAATACATAAGTGGGCAATCAAAAATAGTCATATTATTTGTACAGTTGTTGAGTTTCAAAATTTTAAAGGCGACATGTGCCGCCTTTTATCAATAAATTGGATATAAAGCATTGTAGGTACCATTGAATAATAAATATACTGCTAATTTTTTTGAATTTTGGAGGAGTGGTGTTTTAGTTTTGAACCCCTCTATTATGTAAAAAATATAAATATACCAAATAATATTTATGTATAAAATTAATTTTAAAGTGACTTAGCTACTAATTCTTTAGTTTAAGTTAGTCGAACATACTTCATTACCATACTGTTGATTTATTATTAATGGGATATATTTAATCAATGATAATATTATGTCAATTTTTAGAGCATTTTCAATTTATTTTAGAATCTTTAAGTAATTTTTAGAGCAACATTGTAATAAATTGTGCATCCGTTAAATATGTACCTATTTCACAAACAAGCCAAATTGCCCAAAATTATAACACACAATTTATTCACCAAAAATAATAGGTGTAATATAATGTGTATTGTTTGTTGATGTTAATAATTTTGATTTGAATATCAAATTTTATTTACGTTTCTACACTTAATTTACAATTTAGAATAATTGATCAGATACCTATTTATATTTTACTGTTAATTTTCAAAAAATATATAAAATATAATATGAATATTTAGGAGTAATGTCATTCTACTACAATTCTAAACTTTACTTACTTTAATAAGTTTATGGAATATTAATTTATATTCTCTTCTTAAAAATTCATGGTAAAAACATTGTATGAACATTAGGTATGTCAACAACATACTCTCTGATTTGTAAGACACCAACAATAATTATTACAATTAACCCCATAGAATAGTAGCTAATATTTTATAAACTATTAGGAATGGCTTTACATATTGTGTGTATTAGGTACACATGTTTTTTATTTACCTTGTTTTAGTTTATATGTACAAATTTTAAATGCATTGTTTAAATCACTTTGTTGATGAAAAATTATTGATATGTTAAAAGGGCCAACAACAAAAAGTAAAATAAAATAGGTAATTTAATTCTATTTATACTATATAAACATTGCAACACTTACACAAATCTAACCGTTCGGAGTTACGATACGCGCAAATGTTACAAGTGTGTACCCGGCTTCAGATTCAAAAATATTATTAGTAGATAGCATACAACATCACTACCCAATGGTCTTATAAAATAAATTAATTACCTAATTAATATGTTATTGGAAAACATAAATTTCCAAAACATAAAAGAAATGGTTTACTGAAGCTGCTGATCAGCTCGAGAAGTAAGAATAAAATGTAATTCTATTTTTTTTCTTGGAAAACACTTTTTCCACTTGAAAAGTGATTAGATTAATTTAGTTTAAGATTTAGAATAAAATTAGATTAAGTTCAGCGTATGCTTCTGGTAGAAAATTCTTTACTCATATTACCTACATACTTTGTCAATTTTTGAAATTTTCTAATAGTTTTCCAAAAATAAGGAAAAATCACTAGAAATTTGGAAAAAAATGATAAAATATGCCACTAATTACATTTTTATCAAATCATTTAAAATAATTTAGCCCATATTCTAAAACTAATAATACCTACTAGAAACTTAATATTTTCACTCATTATCAAAAATAGTAAAATTCAATCGAAAAATAATTTCAAAAACTATGATCAATTTTAGAATAAATACAGAATCTTTTTGAAAATACCTTGATTTTTGTAATATTTTCTTAAACAATAGTTGCTATCACAATTATTATGATAGCACAAAAACTATACTAGCGCTCTCTGATATTAGGCTCCCTAACAATTAATGGAAAAATTTTATAGGTACCTCATATATACCTATTATAGTACCTTACTTCATTAACACAAGTTTTGATAGGCCTATTACAAAACTTGTGTTTTGAAATCTTTGTTTTGAGTATATTACTCTGCAATAAACGACAATAAATGTGCATGGCAAATAAACAATTAATTTTTATGGATATATACCTACCTTACCTACTTAATAAAGGTGTCATCTAAATTCTGATAAAATTAAAGGTTTTTTAATGACATGTAGTCATTGTATTCTAGATAATTATCCAAAATAAATAGGAAAGTATTGTTTTTTAATAGAAAGCAATGTGAGAAATTTTCAGCAAAATATATGTAAGGTTAGTAGATATATAGATAACAATACATCTGACAATATACATTTACATTAACCTCATCGTGTAAACTGGATAGTTTACTTGAATATAACAAATAGACTCCACGAATATTTACCTCAAGCATCAAAATTTGAAGAAAGTTCATTTTCTTAAAATATTTTTAATTCAAGAGTATGTGCTTTCTATATAGAGCCAGAGAGAGAGTATAGGTAGGTTTTGATAACTTTTGAGTTCAAACAACAAAATTTAACAAGTAGATAGGTAGGTATCTAAGTAATTTTTCTCATAATTTTCATTTTTTATAAACAAATATTTTAATAAAATACTTATCATTTAAATGGAAACTATAGGTACTCATAGGAAAATATGAATAGATAGTTCGAAAAAAAAAATACATGATAAAAACTTAGGTATCTACTGGTTGTAATTTACTATCAATTTACTATTGCAATAGGTAGGTACAAAACTTTCAATAATATTTAAAAGCTATAGGTACCTAGGCAGTATTAATATACAGTGTTTATTTTAGGGGGGTGATCGGAGGGGACTGTCCCCCCAGAGAAAAATGCATAACCCTCCGGAAAATAACTATACATATACACTCCATATACTGTATACATATACACTACAGGTCCGGAGCCCCAAAATTTTTTGATACCCTCCCCCCGGAACATAAGGTCTGAAATAAACACTGTTAATATATCTACTTGATGTTGGTGAAATACAATATCAAAAAACCTAACTAGTTAAATACCTACCTAAATAAACAAATCTTAAACTGCAGGTAAGTAGGTATCTTATAAAATTTATAGGTATACATACTGTTAAGTGTGTTCAATACCTATGCAATAGAAATTAAAACCTAAGATAGAATAGGAGGTACCTATTTAGGTATGGGTAGTATAGTATTTTAATTACCTAGCTTGAGCTTCATCCAAAGATTGATCAGTTATATTCATGATTTGTTGCAATATTTCACCAATATCTTGTTTACGGGTGTCTTGATCAGGTGGAGTAGGTGCTCCATGATTAGGATCAACAGAAGACATCCCATATGGTTGTGGTAACATTGCACTAGTCGGATGCATCATGCGATTGTGCTCATCCATGCTATTCATCTTTACAAACTCTGTAACATACGAAAATCCAATCAAAACAGTTACCCAGATAGGAGCATAAACCGAAAAAAATTGACAATATTTAAATTCAAAGAACTGTACACATAGGAGTTGGAATAAAAAATGTGTTGACCCCAGGACTCTAAGAGTGTCAACAGCCTGTGGTTGATAGTGAAATCGAAACAATCAACAAGCTAGTAAAAAATCACTGACTGCGTTTTTAAGTACTTACATAGCGACTCGTTTGAGCAAATCGTAAGCAGCATTACAACGAGAGTTGTATCAAATCATTTTTTGCACGACCGGCGGGAAAACAGGTAGGTATAAAAGAACACAGAGACACACGACTTGCGGATCGATATATTGATGATTTTCACGGTAAGACGTTGACGATTTTCACGGGGCAAACGACGGGGAAAGAAAAACCGTACAAAAAAAAAAAATAATAACAAAATAAAAACAATACAAAACGCTGACACGATCACATGGACCCGCGGTGTCGGGACACGGACGTACGATAAAAATTTAAAATACCCGAAAAAAAAAGACCTACGCGTATTGATAATTTTCGATTAAAAATATAATACGATAATACAATATTATTTACAACAATAACAACAATGAAATAAATAGAAAAGAAAAAAAAAACGAAAAAGAAATATGGCCGTGACGCGGACGGCTCGGCGGAGACGCGGACAACTGGGATTGAGAGCTGTCTCGGCGCCGGTGGTATAGCGGTTCCAGATTTCCCAGAGAGCCCCGGGTGTGGTGGTGGGGGTAGCTGTCGGAATGCCGTCCGCCGGCCAATGGCGGGTCCGGATTTTGCGTCGCGGGTGACGGCGGCGATACGGCTAACTACACCACGCACACTACTACTACTACGGCCGCGCGCGTACGGCTACGCACGACTAACACTACTACTACTACCTATCGCTCAGCGAATGAAGCAAATAATGGACCGACCGGACGAGAGGGCGCGCGCCCGCACTTCCCGGGAAAGTCCCCGCGCGTTGCATCACTGATTGCCGCCGCGCCTTATCAGTAGTTAGCAAGCTATACGGTAAGGCTGGCGCCCGGGTAAACGACCGTCTCCACCCGACGACATATCTGCGGCGACGACGCTTGACCTCCTCCGCGAGCTGTGGTACCTACCTGCATCATAATATTCAGTCTGCTACTATGAATAATTTATTATTTTCTCTGATTGTTTTTACGATTTTGACCGATTATTATTATTATTATTATTATTATTTCTCGTAGATATCAGCAGCTCCGCAGGTAAAAAAATAGAGCAACATATTGTGTAGTACACGCAAAAACAACCATCGATGGCGATAGTAATATTTTATTATTATTTAATTTTAATATTTTAAATCGAATTATGTAGGTAATAATTATATTATACCCATATACAACCGATCTACAAATAATTATGAGTGAGTACCAGTTCATAATTATTATGGATATAATTATGGAAAGCGAAATCGTTTTTCTTCTTTAATCTTACTTCAGATTTATAATAACTTTAACGCCGTAGGCACAAATCATTATTATTATTATTATTAATTTGGGTATTATTATGTGTAGAAATCATTTTTAAACTCGTCTGTGTTGTGTCCATAATGTAACAGTTTTTTGTACACAAACAATTACACATTTATAATATATACGACTATACGAGAATCGTATAATTACATATTATATAGTTCTTATTTCTGTATTGCTCTTCGTCTCGCCGTCACTCCTCCCACTTTGTGGGGTCACTCACCCTGGTGTACAATCTTCAATATCCAGACGCACAGACTGCTCCCTCGCATCACCTACATTTCATTACTCTCTTTATAATTTGAAACCTGCAATAAGCATATTATTATAATAACACGAGAATCTAGAGATCGGTGGTTCGGTGTCGGTATATATTTCCCATATAAGGTTAAATATTTTAAAGACCTTAGGTTTTAAAACCTTTATTTACCTATTACACCTTATTAAATATGAATTATGAATACTATTTAACTAAATATTTTAAATAATATGCAGGTACCTTACTAGTACACGACAATTATTATAATAACTTAAGATCAAGATTATCCAGTTAATAATAAGTTATTACTAGATCATATTGTATTGCAATATGGAATGAAAATCTATTTTTATGAAAAATTGAAAAGTACATCTATTAGCGCCGTAAAAGTGGGTGTGCAAAGTGTGTGTTACACACTAAGTTACGAGTCTCAAAATTTTAATTTTCTTATATTATTTCATTGAGCAACTAATTTAAAAAAAACTCGCCGTTTAATTAATGACTAATGTGGCTAAAAACATCGACCTTATAATACCTGTCAATTGAAATGTTTAGAATAGGTGTTTTATATATTACATTGATGTAAAATGTTAGGTTATTTAAAAAGTAAAACCTAATTAATCCAGACTCATTAATCCAAAAAGCCGTTTAACAATATTTATTATTAGTATCACAAAAATGAATTGATTCCACAAAAAAACGGTGCCAGAAATCAGAGATATCAAACAGAAGTTTGTGTTTCTTGATTGATATGTACTAATTTGGTACTTCAATGTAGTTATTTTGAATTTTGTAGAGCTTAATACTGTATTGCATTATATTATGTTTACTAAACAACTTCTGTATTTCTTAAATTTAAAATACACGGTTTTTTTTTAATGAACAAAGTATTTATTAAATATGTATCTTGACTTATTTCATAGATCATTTTGTTTAATTTGGACAATCTAGAGTTTTTAATTGTTTCCAATTAGTTCGGATTAACGAAGTTCTACTGTTTCTACTATTTTATGTCAGAGATGACATTAACTCTGATTTCGCCCACCACATTATATCTCTTAGCCATATTTGTTTCTAATGTCAAAATTTAAATATAATAATTATATATATATTTATATAACCCATATTGATTGATAAATATTTATCAATTATATTTTCTTACATATTTTTTTAAATTTATGTATGACAATTTTTATCATATCAACTTCAAGAAAGCCATATGCACAACGTAAACTACATTTTCAAATCTTAATCTTATTATACCTATAATAAAATAATTATTATTATACATTTATTTATTACAAATATTTTTTTTTTATATATGGAAAATGTTCAAATTCGCAAATCGATGTGGATTCTGTAGCTGGCGATTTCGCTAATTTCAAAAAGAAAAGCCAGAAAATAATTTAAACATATATTCAATATTATATTGTAATATTTGTACCGTAGATTTTTGGTTAATTTACTAGGAAATATCTAAACAAAGTGACACAATTTCTACTATATTCAAGTTGTAGAAAATATTTATGTGCGTTTCTACAGTGTATAATTTTATTGTGGGAATCTCGGTGACGCACATTAAAAATGAAAACCATATCCAATTTTTCACTGTAGTTTGCCATTTTTTGTATATGAATACGCACAAAGACAAAATATAATATGAATGCGAAAATGAATGTATCCAATACAAGCAAAATACCCGATTTCAACGACCGAATCATTATTCGTTATCCGAATTGTTATACTTCAGTGAAATAATAAAATAACAAAAAATACCAGTGCAATAAGATTTTGATATATATATATATATATATATAGCAATAATTAAGATTGTGTTATCCACTAATCAATCAATAAGTCATTCCAGATAGATTTCGATAGATAGAGCACATTAAATTAAATAATTTTCAAAATTATATCGCTTGATGGACCGATAAAATGTTAACAATACATTGAAAAAGTACATAGAATGAAATAATAATCAGGTAATTTATATTATAATAATAATTATTGTTTTAAATAAGTGGTTGAATTCATAATAGACGTTTTTAGGAATTACAATTAATTACCTACTATAATCAGCCACGTATACAGGTGGTTCAAGGGTTCAAACCCACTCCGACATTTTTTCGAAAGCTCATTATACATTATTCAGTTCATTATTGCAATGTGTACGTATATTACTATTTTATTACAACCCCTCCTCCCCCCGAAAATTTTTTTTGTGTATATGCTTAACTATAATCGTGTAAAATAAAAATAAATGGTACCTAGAAATTGTGTCAAGTGGCTTAGATTTTTTTTAGTAAATTAGCCAAAAATGTTCGGCACACGTATATTTGATGTAAATAGTGAATAAACTCTTAAAAATAATTCTAATATAAAAAAATTATGACTAAACCTATTAATTATTAGTGCAAATGAAATCATGTGAAAATTTATTAATCGTTGAAAAATCTTTCAATTTAAATTTGAAACTTTCATTCGCTGTAAATTAGCCAATTTTTGAGATAGAAAAACATTTATTAATAAAATTTGTTCTAAAAAAAAAAATCAAGTTGTATTACATACATACGCACGTTAAAAGGTTTAGTTAGGAATTAATTGCCTGAATCTGTTGAGTGCCTTGTTTCCAACAATATAGAACACATACACTTTATTTTTTGTGCAGATTTGTTGGTGATTTTGAAATAAACAGTAATTTTTTTTTTATTTGCGTTGCTTTTTACTTTTTTATCTATAGATCACACTTATCTAGGTATAGCCGTATGGGTAAATTAAATAAGACATTCAGTCAATTAATTTTATAATACAATTTTTGATAAAAATTATAATAAATACGAAATTGTTTGCTTAGTCTGAGAATAGAAAAGGCTTGAGACCGGCAGTGATGTAGGCGCAAATATACAGACGACCGCTTGATTAATTACAATAAATTTGGGGTTGTTCTGCTTCCCAATCTAATCTATTTTTATGGTTAGGCCTTATCCGTATATATTATGAATTCATAATATAACGTGATTCACTTATCTGTATTGTTTTTGTATATCACACCATAATTTCGTATGTTATTCCAATAAGACAATAATACGCATAATAATGTTATGTGTAGTGTACCTATAGTTGCTGCTCGAATAACACCCACTTCCCCTAAAATGCTGACTCAAGAAATATAAAACAGTTTTTTTCGTGAATAATCGCGTTAAATCTCTATAATGTGATTAAAACATGTGTGTAATTTTATGCTACATCTGGTTTTGAGTAGCATTGCAGTATTTCCGACAAAATATGTATTTTTTTTGCATTTCCAGTGGTATGGAATTTAATGATAAGATGAGGCGTATGCACCTTATCAAAAGAGGCAGCAGTCATTATAGATACGCAGAAGTTTTTTAATGCCAAACATATGGTAGAACCAAATATAATTTTTCTTTGTCGTCTTTTTGACCTATAGGTGTCGAAATACTCGTTTGAGTTTGTTCGGAAAGTTTTGGAACGATACTTTTTTTGGAACGATCGAATTACACTAATACATTTAACAGGATTTCAGTAACATGTCTATGAATCCATCTCAGTGATAAATCACACATTCATTCTAAATGATTAACAATTATAAGCATCATATTTTAGATTCTGAACAAAGCGAAAAAGCTATTGTTTTTACAATGATGTTTATTTTTATTTTTTATTTATTTTTTCTGTTAACATTTTTTCGTATAGATATACTTGTCCAAAAGTTTCGATCAGTAACTTTTTGAATTTTTATATTCTGAATAGAGCAAAGAAGCTTGTGTTCTTACAATGACGTTTATTATTATTTTAGATTCTGAACGAAGTGAAGAAGCTAGCGTTTTTACAATACAATTCTACTTGTCCAAAAGTCTCGATAAGTAACTTTTTGAAACCCGATTTTCTTCTAGTTGGTATTTTTTTAATTTCTTCAATTTTTTTTTTTTTTTTGAAAAAAACTACCTACCCAAAATTTGACAAAAAAGACTCGGAAACCATCATTTTTTGATCCGAACTTTATGCAAATTTAAATATATTTTATATTTTTAAACATTTAATATTTTTTTAAAACACAGAAGTAGGGTGAAAAGACCGGTTCTCACAGATTTTCTAAAAGTCTTATATTCTAAAACAGATTTTCTAAATCTTGTTCTTCTAAAACTCAGCATTCTAAAAATTGATTTTCGGAAACATGCACCTTAATCCGTTGCACAGTAAGCCAAGGGATACTTTTGATTTGCGGAGCGAAGCGGGTGAACACCCGGTGAACTAACCTACGCTGGCGGAATAATAGAGCGAAGTGACGGTGCTGAACTTTTAGACATGATTTAATTACAATTTTAAATAAATTGATAAATTTTCTATATTTAAAATCGTTAAGAATAACTCTTGCTCCCTTTATTACTATCAATACTTTTAAAATCCATTAATACATTTGTATGTAACTTTTGCTTTTGCATGTAACAATTCATTTTAAAATTATAAATACAATATTCGTCTATACAGAATACATTATTATATAGTGAGGTTTTTACCCACTATAAGTGTGCAGTATTTGGCTGTACAATATACTTATTTATTACCTTTCAATCCATGAAGTGTGCGGTTTTTGTCTACTGACCTTTTTGGGGCAATGTGTGCGGTTTTAGGATGCAACCATTTGAGATGGATGATATTGTCTAAATGTATTAGTGATTATATTTTAATCGATAAGTCTAAAACTCTATTCCAAATAAGAAGGGATCCCTTACTGGGTAATATGGCAGCCGATGGGCGTGTTACAGGCTGCATGTAAACTTCTACACGAATGACCTTTTTACCTGAATTTAAAACATTGTGTAATCTCCTATACAGTCCCTTTTTAACTGCCAAAAAAAGATAGTGTGAACTCCTACACAGACCGATTTTAGTTTGTGGTTATCTATTTTAAACTTATCGTATCTTACAACACACTTGTACTTCGAGTAGGCCATGGTACATGCTTTTACATATTTGGAGATACTATTTGGAAAACCATAATTTTAAAATTATATCAAAAATAAAATGTAGTAATGATGATAATTCTTACTTTAATCATTAAAAAAAAAAAAATGTATTTTAACATGAATGTTTTGTTTGTATTTATAAAATATCATAAAATGTAATAAACGGCTAATTTTTAATGTACAAAACTGATTTTTTTTTCTTACTTTAATCATTTAAAAAAAAAAAAAAATGTACCATAACATGATTTGAATTACATATTAAAATGCATAATTTATTGTAAAGTAAAAAAAAAATTATATTATAACAATTTTACATTATTATACAGTGTAGGAGTTATCACTATCTCGTGTAGGAGACAACACTATTTTGTGTTGGAGTTAACACTATCTCGTGTAGAAGCAACACTATGTCCGTGTAGTAGATTACCTACTTTTGTAGGAGTTTACCATTCCCCGTGTTACACATGTTAACCGTGACGCCACGGGTGTTACTTAAATAAATATGTACCCCGTTGCGAAGTCGTTTATTGCGTCATTACACGAGAATTTCCCCTAGTGTTAGGATTTAAGAAAAGTGTTAGAAAAAATAATGTCCAAAATTTTTTTCACGTTTTCAAATATTTCTTGTGCTAAAATATTTCTCGTATTATTGTCTATCTGTGTTTAAAGTTTCATAAAGTTTAAAGCAAAAACTGATAGTTTCTAAGTCTTTTTTGTCAAACTTTTGTAGTTTTTCCCTCGAAAAAAAAAAAAATAAATAAATAAATAAATAAAAATAGAAAAATTGAGAAATTCGAAAAATGACATCTTTAAAGTACAATGTAGAGGCAAATCCGGTTTCAAAAAGTTGCTGATCAAGACTTTTGGACAAGTATTTCCATACGAAAAAGTAATTACAGACAAACAGAAGAAGAAGAAAAAATTCTAAAGTGCATATTTTATATGCATTTTCGGTACATTAATGTATATTTTGAAGTGCCTATCAAAATCTAAGTTGTACATCAGCAATTGTACTCTGAGACTCTGTTTATGTATACTGAAGAGAAATTGAGATACCGTTCAGGACATGTAGTGCAAATGAGTAATGCACCTTTCAGATGCGATGATGTGTGAATCGTCAATTAGATTAAGGTGTACACTAAAATGTAGATTTATGAACAAAGTTAAGTCTTTATGTCGAGACAGTGAAATCCTTTATGTACAGTGAGAAATAACGGATCTATATTATATTTAGAATATAAATACTCAACTGGATCATAAATCAAAACTAGCAGGTGTACCGGCAAAGGATATAGAAGACATGGTCTATAGAAAAAGCCTGTATTATATAAATACCTATTCTATGCATATAGTTCATTAAGGGGGTATCACCAATCGGAAACGTATTGTCACGTACATTATGTTTAACTTCTTTGAATACCGAGAGAAAAGCGAGTATTTGGTTCTCAATTTACTGAGATAATAATGTGTGTACACACTATTAACGTATTCACTGACGAGAGGAAAATTTTTAGATTGAACCGTTCAGAGGGTGATAATCAGCGCATCAGAGGATATTGTTCTCCTTCTCGAATCCAGGCATTTCTTTTGAATATTTTTTTTTTCTTCTGAAATAGAATAAAGATTTTGGTTTGAGTTAAAGCTATTCAAACAAATTGAGACATATCAAATTTAAACAAAAACTCAAAATTAAATGCAGAAAGAAAATTAAAAACATAGTAAAGTAAAATGAAGCAAAGCAAAGTGGAATAAAGTAAAGGCAAAAAAGCCGGACATACTTCGCACCACGAATATTCTTCGCTCCTCGGGTCAGATAATCTTGGTGGGTTTGTGAATTTTTAAAGAAACGATAATTCGTTTCTTCAATAAGTCGATTCTGAACGAAAGAAGTTAATAATATAAAGAATAATTAATAACAGTCGTCATTTTCAACACACTCATCAAGAGTATCTGACCCGAAGAGCGAAGAATACCCGTAGTGCGAATTTATGTCCGGCTTTTTTTTCTATACTTAACTTTGCTTTACTTTACTTTTTTAATCTAATATAACATATTAAGGGGAAAAATAATTAAATGAATTTGACTGAAATCAGTAAAGAGAGTCAAATATATAACATACAGTTGACTATAATGGTGATGATTATGATCGTGAATCACGACTGGGTGGACAATGATAGAAAATAACCAATTATCAAATGTAATTGAAAATTAAGTGCGTAATTTATCTTTAAAAATATTTCTACGTTTGCTATTTTAACTGTATGAAGTAACCGTTTTTCGTTTGTAAACATACAGTGGTACTATTATTATTATTATTATTATCACGTTTTTTTTTTCAAGGTGTTTTTATTCAATGAAGTCGTCAAGCGGCTGATTCTATTAAACATATCAAACATGTAATAATATAGTCCATTGACACTTTGTATATTATGTGTAACGATTGTTACGGGCTTTTGGTCAACGATGAAAACGAGGATATTTACATAAATAACCTAACCGCCCATCGACGCTAATTATCTAGCACAATGCAATTCAAAGTAAACGACTAGTCGTTTATGTAAATAACCGCACATATTGCCATATATTATTATTATTATAATTGCATGATGAATGTTTTTATGATGTTTATGAAAATTCCCACGAAATGTTATCCAATCCAGTTATCAACTATCCAGTTGATACCCGCCGACAAATGAAAATCATCATTTTGTAGTAGGTACCTAGTTAATTAGCTAGTAGTACTCTTAAGAGATTGAAAATTCTTTCCCGAAATAAGGATTGAAAAAAGTATCCGTATTGATCATATTATTATGATATTCCACTATACAAGCAAAAGTAAAATAAGCCCGTAGGCCGCAGATACAAAAAAGAGACGGTCGTCCTTAGCACCATTATTGTTTGTATCAAATTTATTTATTTTAGATTCTGAATGAAGTGAAGAAGCTAGTGTTTTTACAATGATGTTTATTTTTTTTTTATTTTTCTTCTTTTTTTTTTTCTGTGTACAACTTTTCGTATAGAAATACTTGTCCAAAAGTTTCGATCAATAACTTTTTGAAACCCGATTCGCCTCTAGATTGTACTTTAGAG
>JAIPRM010006471.1:0-18623 GCA_025469315.1 Stegophylla sp. TES_Ste_2020 | reverse complement strand
TTGATCCGAATTTTATGAAAATTTAAACATAGATAGAAAATCCTATAAAAAAGATTTTGGCGCAAGAAAATTTTGAAAATGTGAAAAAAAATTTTGGACATTTTTTGAAAATTTTTTTTTTTTATTAAGTTTCCTTCGTTCAGAATCGTTTTACTGAAGAAATGATTTATCGTTTCTTTAAAATTTAATACGCTGGTCAAGAGAATACCACCCGTCGTGCGAAGTATGTCCGGCTTTTTTCTAACTATAAGTCATTTCTTAAATAAAACTTCTTAATGGAATGTTAGTTTATTCAAGAAAATTTTAGTTTAAAATTATAACGTTTATTACTAACAAAAACAAATGTATGAGTTCAAATTTTCCTAACTAAAATTGTGAACAGGCAAAAGAACAGGAACAAGAAAGTGTTAAAAAAAAATATCTACATATTAAAATTTTTATTCTTATTTTTAAGATTCTATTTATATCAAATTTTTCATAAAAGTTTTAAAGGCATTTTTTAAATTTTTGAGTAGTTCTTCCCAAATTTTGGTAAAATCTATAGCTGAATAAAATTCTGATTCAAAAAGTTGCGTAAATTATAATTTATTTTTCATACCATTATTTATTACATTATAGCTAAATAATAAGCTAGATTAGTAAAGAAATTTAAGTAGGAAATTGGTTCAACTTGAATGATCATAAGATACATAATTTATTATTCTGTTGTCGCAGCTACTGTGCACAACTTGGCCAATAATCCTGACAGTTGAAGTAATGAGTTCATTCCTTCCACAATTCTTATGTGAACCAATCCTATTTCCTGAAAATGTAAAAATAATAATATTATAAAAAAAAAAAAAAAATAGAATTTTGTCAACTTCAAACTCTAGATTTAAGAATGAGAAATAACAAGATTATTTTTATTTGGTATGCAAGACAATTTTAACAAATGTGAACAAATTACTTTAGTTTTGAGTTCTATAAAGATATTTACCTGGACAAATTTTAATTTTAAAGATTCCTTAATTTCTAAATGTTTAGAAACTCTGAATATGTTTGATATGATGTCTTCGGGGGCATAACCAAGCTTCCATAAATGAGCCATTATCTGCAGATTAAAGTAACAAAAATTAGATACAAAGAAAAAATAAAACATATTATCATAATTATTTTGTTCATAATATTGTATTCATACTTTGTATGCTTTAGTGATATTTTGGTCTGTACATTCTAATAACATTTCTTTAACAAGTAAAGGATGTGGTTCGTCACAAACTTTAAATACATTTGTACTATCAACGTGTCTAAAACCATTCCATGTAGATTGCAAATTGTTCAATGCTTGTCGCATGTCTCCTTGAGCAGTGAATACAATGGCTTCCAAACCATCACCACTGTATGTTACCTATTTATAAATACCAGTATAACCATTATTTATTAAAAATAAAAATATTTTGTACACAATACCTGTTCTGCTTTGCAGACTTTTAACATCTGAATCATGATTTCTTGATCAGAAAGTTTTCCATATCGCAACATAGCACAACGTGACTGAATAGCTTCAATAATTTTATCACTGTTATTGCAGGCAAGAGCAAATCTTGTTGTGTTACTCCACAGTTCCATTGTACGCCTGAGTGCTTGTTGAGCCCCATCAGTCATACTAAAAATAAATATTTACGTAATTATTTTATTATTCAATTTTACAAAATATTGATGAAATACACCTATCAGCTTCATCTAAGATAATGATTTTATGTCTGCCAGGGGGTAATGTGACTTTTTGTTGAGCGAACATTTTGATTTTGTTTCGTACTGTTTCAATACCACGGTCATTAGATGCATTTAACTCCAGTACACCCTCTTTGAATGCACTACCCAAGAGTATTCTAGCAAGAGCCAATATTGTGGTGGTTTTACCAACACCTGGAGGACCCTAATAATAACAACAACTGTAAGTTTTTCTAGGATAAGCATGGTTTTATAGAAATTGATATTTGTTTTTTGAACTCACGGCGATAATTATGTTAGGGACATTTCCACAGAGAGAAAATTTCTCCAGTCTCAAAACAGTTTCTTCGTTTCCAACAATGTCTGAGAACGTTTTTGGACGATACTTTTCAATCCTAAAATGAAAATTTTACTCTTAGAATTCAGTACCTACATTCAACGAGGCAGCTAGCCGTTTAGAATATACAAACCATGGTACATTTGAATCACTCTTATTCGCTGTAGTCGCCTGAGAAGTGGAGGGTGCATCACTGACTGCAGTAGAGGGTATATTACTAGTGGCGGTGGAGGATCCTTCCAAAAGTTGGGTTGTGACCGATGTACTGGGTTCTAGGTTGTCGACGTCCATTTCTTCCATTTTGACGCTACTTTTGGTGAAATAGAGCTGGGGTTAATGGACAGTATCTAGGCGTTCGAGAATCAATATAAAAAATTTTCCGTCGTAGTTAACTACCAGCCAGTTACATACTTACGTTTTATACTACTGTTTGTTCAGTAGTTTTATAGTCGCACACTGTGAAAATTGTCGAGAATCACATCAAAATGTTATTATAACTTATAAGTATGTTTGTTATTTTGTAAATAATGTGGGTTGTGGATATCATAAAATAATATTTTGTTTAAAAGAGCGGTAAAGATAACACTATCAGATGTTTTCACTCTGATTTAGGTTATTTTTTTATGCATACAAAGAGATAAGTGGGTATCACCACAGAATAGATTAATGGTACCACCGAGGAACAAAACAATTTAATAAAATATAATTTTTATTATTTTAATCATTCTATGTTAATATTAATTAAAAAATTAATAAATTAATTAACAAGAGTTGGTAATAGTTTAATAAAAGCGGTATTTTGCTGATTTAAATAAAATAATATTCAAACGTAAACAAAGGGCCTCAATTTCTTATCAGTTCAGACCTGAAAATCTAAGTCAGTGGCAAAATATAAAGGCTTCAATTGGATATGTCCCATCCATGTTTACATTATCTATGGTATACAATGACACAGTACACACAATTCTAATTTCTGCTGATGCTTTCTAACATGTCTTTTCGAAATTTGTTTTTAAATATTAGCTGATGATTTAGAAATATTTCAATTTTGGACGTTGAAATTTAATCACATACGATTTGTTTATTCCATTTATTTCAATCTGCTGACAATATTGATGTCAGATGATTTATTTACCCAAAAGGAAACATGGATTTATCATCTGAACAATTGCTTCACAGAAGAGAGACGTTGAAACAATTTAAAAATTATATTGTAGATACTACGAATACTCTGAGAAATTTTGTTGAGAAGTTGGGTTGGACATTGGACAAAACACCGAATGAAGTAATTATGATTTACAACTTTCATAGATTTCTAATCTAACTATATCAACTATAATTTTTATTTAAAATCTTCTCATATAAACTGAAGCTCTATTCAGAATCGTTTTATTCAAAAAAATGATCTATTGTTTCTTTAAAATTTAATGCATTTACCAAATCTCACCAGAGCTACGAGAATACCCATTGTGAGATGTGTGTCCGTGTTTTATATATTTTGTGTTTGTAAATTTTTTTTTAGAAATACTTATATAAAAATTTCGACTGGGAACTTTATGAATCGCAGATTTGCAAATTTATATAGTGATCAGAAAAAAGTTCTGTAAAAGCAGGACAGGTAATCAAAAGGAACTGATGGAAAAGGGGTAATATTCGGAGGAGGAGTTAATGGGTAATCCCTCTAAATAATTTATTTTAAAAACATCTTTGCTTTTGATACACATTCAATGTATAAATATAATTGTATAATATTGATATAATTGATAAATTAAATGATTTATCATTTCTTTAAAATTCAATTTACCTATCAAGACCATCCCACCCAAGGAACAAAGAATATCCATGGTGTCAATCATGTCTGGTTTTTTTATTATATTTTTGAAGGTAGTCTGAAAAGTTACCGACTTAACAAAGAAAAACATAGGAAAAATTTTGTATTTTTTTTAAACAAACAAGTCATAACAACTGCGCGTCCAAAATATATTATAATATTATATTTATAAGTTAAATACCTACATAAAAATAATATTATATAATGTTAAGTAACATATTTATTAATTTATGAATTGATAATGGGTATAGGGGTAGAATCCCCACAGTAGACTTTAGGGAACTCCCATTTGGCACCCCCAACAATTTGTCTTCAATCATGCCATTGAATTTAGTTATACTTTAAAACTAATTTGTAGAAAAAGTTTTTTTGTGCTATTTTAGAAAAATAATAGTATATTTATACATTTTAAATGGTTTAGTATTTCTCTGAATATGATATACTACTGTGTGGGGAAAAAACTACATAAATTTGAACAAAATCAGATTTATTGAGTTAGATTTGCTTGTTAAATTTTATACTGTAAATATATTTTAACTTATGAAAATTTGTTTATTGTTTAGGATTCATTGGTGAAGTGTCCAATAAATAGTGAACATAGAATGTTGCCGTCCAAACTTGATGCACATTGTCAAACTTGTATATTGAAACAAAATGGATATGATTCAACACATTCATTGTATCCTTCATATAGTGTTTCAACATCATTAGTCTCATCTATAAAAATTGGTATATTTTATAATACATATAAATATATTATTTATTATTATTATTATTAGTTTCTGCAGAAAATTATTATTGTACAACTATTGTAAAATATTTTTAATAGTTATTTTAAACTAAGATACATATTATATGAAAACAGATTATGCACTCTTGAGTAAATAAAAAAAGGCTTATTTGAAGCCCGCCCAAATAAGTATGACCATATTGATGGAACGAAATTATTTATACCTACGTATAACTGTTTGGCCTTAGTATAAAGAAATTCGTTATTTTGTGATACATAAGCATTTCTGGAACTTTACCGGTGCACTACCGTGTGCTTAGGTATACATTGCACTTCCTTGAAAATTTTCTTGGCCACAATCATCAATGAGTTATGATTCTGATAAAAGAAATATACTTACATTTGGCAATATTTACATGAAAGCCATAATGAGTACCACATTTAATAATCCGACTAAGGTTTATAACAATAAAATATCTAGTAGACTATTATAATTCATGTTGTCATAAATTTGGTGAAAGATTTATAGCAGAAGTTTATTTTTTTATAATAGTATTTTTTATATGTAAATAATTAACAACTTATTTATAAATCTTTCAGATAAAATCGCTCAAATGAATATTTTAAAAACTGCTTTTGAAGAGTCAAATTTTTCTCTGAGTAAGTATTAAGAAAATATTAAATTAAAAAACATAGTATCAAGTCAATCAATATTTTATAATATACAATGACAAATGCCTTTTTTTCAGATGTGATTAAAGAAAGTTTGGTACAAAATATTTTAAAGATGTACCTGAATTAAAAAAAAAAAATACTGATATCCTTTTTAATCATTTTGTTTTATAATAATTATTTATGAAATATTTCTTCTCTTAGTCCTATTTTTATGATTTAATATTTGTTGTACCTATTCATTTATTTGGTATTTAAAATTTGGTCATTTGTGGTATACATTTGGATCCATCCCTATCATTTCACAGCTGAGAACATAGCTTTATATCCTTTTTTATTATTCAATATTATCAATTAGTTATGGATATTATTTTTTTTTCATATTTATTGTTTTTAAATTAATATTATTATTACAAATAACATGACATATTTGATTTAATAACAAAATGTTTAAAATTTTTATTTTAGATATAAAACCTGAACTTAGGGAAGTTTCTCAAAGCATAGAACGCTATGTTAGTGATTTTACTCCTGATGAGAGACGAGTACTATATGATAATGCTGTAAAGAGCACAAAACTATCTCATTATGATATCAGCAATGATTTAACAAAGTAATGTTTATATGTAATTTTTATTTTTAGTTTTTATTTTTAAATTAATTATTTTTGTTGGTTTAGTCTTGATTTGTTTAATAAAAGCAACGAAAAACCAAAAACTGAGCTTGAAATTTTAGAAGAACAAAGAGATTTAAAACGTAGGAGAGCTGCTTATCGTGGAAAAAAAGTTCACACAGATAAAAAATCTTATGTAGAAGTAAGTTTTTTAATCTCACTTTACATATTAGTGTTTTGACTTACATATATGTATTGTAATTTATGTAGGTTTTAAGAGATGTAGTTGAAGGATTAACAAGTAATTTGTCTCGCCAAGAAGATAAATCTGTAGGTATTGAATCTTCAAGTAGCACTTCAGAAACGCTTTCAAATAATCGCATTATTTACAAGTATGAAGGTAATCGGAATTTTAGTGGTAATCCATATACACGTTGGCTTGATATTGAAGCAGAAGAATCTAAATTATTGGAGTATTATAAAAATAAAAGTAATAGGTCATTTCAAGAATCTGATTCTTATGGAATTCAGCATACTAGGGACAAATATGAAAAGAAAAAATCAAGAAGAACTAAATCTATATCAAGGGAAAGGAGTTGTGAATCAAAATTTAATGATTTCAAATCTAAAAGCACTAATATATCAAAAGAAACAATGTCTAAGAAGTCTAGTAGACAAACAATATATGAAGAAAGTCAACATAAAAGAGCTAAGGTACCAGTTATAGGTATAACTGGATTGAAATCTAGTGAAAATATTTCTAGTAAAGAAAGTAAACATAAAAGGCCTAAAAGAAGTAGATCCCGATCTACGTCTATAGAATTAAAATCAAGAAAAAAAGGTAAACATTCTAGGAGTCCTATAAACTATAGCAATTCAACACTGTCAGATGAAAAAGATACTACAATTAAATTAAAGTTAAATAATGGCAATCAAAAGAAAAAAAAACATAAGAAAAAAAAAAAGCATTCTAAAAGTTCTAAAAGATCTCAAAAGTCAGTAAATAATAGGGATATTGATGTTTATGATCATGTTGAAGACACAACGTCAACTGATGATGATGATAACTTGGTCACAAATCGTGATGAGCATAAATGATGTGAATGTATATATCTTAAGACATTTAACAATGTTAAGTTAATGTTGAATATATGTTAATGATTTAACTTTTTATCAACTTCATTGTAATAATAATAATAATAATATGGTTAAAAATAATTTTGTATTATTAAAATATGTACTATTAGACATTTTTTAAGATAAAAAAAAAAAATTGAAAAGTTTTGTCATGTTATTATATTAAACAATATTAAATATAAAGAATGTGATAAAAGAGTGTTTTTATAGTTTTAAAAATCTTTTGTTATTTTATCTGAAGATCATATCATACCCATATAATATTAAAAAAAGTGTGTACTTCGGCCCTCAGGTGGGATACTCTTGAAGGCGTGTTGGAATTTTAAAGAAATGATAAATTATTTTTTAAAAAATGATTCTAAGCGGAGCTTCAACTAATACACAATAATAATTTTCAGTTTTGAAACATTAAACTTAAAATTGAACTGAAATTTATTTTATTACTTACATCATTTACAAAAACAAAAATTGATTTTCATTTTATATTAAATTCATGTTCATCTAATGAATACTTCTTAAATAATTTCAAATTACAATAAAATATAAACATCATAATAAAGTAATAAAATAAAGCAGATCTAATTATCGTAAATCAGCATTAATTCACTTAACACAATTAGTACCAATGTTTATCGTGTCACCTCTGGTCACGGTTGAGAATAGTTCAAAATATTTAGTTTACTTGGTAAGATTCGATTCCAGTTCCGTCACATTCAAATTAGACACCTTAATCAGTATGCCACAAGAACAGCATTGAAAACTGTTGAAATAGTAGATATTTAATATAATAATCTAAAATATTAAATTTTCAAAATAGAATAAATAGAAAACCATCGGCGCATGTGGATTTTAGTTCATACCATCATATCCGATGTCGAAAAATACATAAGACTGCGATAAGAAATTATCAACCTTCTTGAGTATTCATAAACTAGAAAATAGAAATAGGTATATCATAATATTTGTTTGCACTTTCTTAATTTTTTTTCAATCAAACCTTTGTAAAATGTTTAATTATTTCTTTGCAAGAAATTTTATTGCACCAAAATATTCACAGTGAAATTCTATACCTAGGTACTAAGTTTCTAAAAGATCGTTTGAACCAATTTCTGTTATGTATGAAAAAGTGTGTAATTTTAGGTACAACTAACAAATTTCGTTAATATTTTAACTTCTAATGGTTGTAGAGAATTAAGTTGACTTACAATTTTCAAGATTTTTCCAGGTCAGTTAGATCTGTTTTTTTAGTCAATAAGTTGTTTCAAAACTCATTATATTACTAGTTTAATCTTTTTAAATAATGATGAATTATTGGTAAAATGTTCAAGTTTTACATAGTTGTAGTTTTGGAATAATAATCCTTGTATATTTAGTAAGTTATTTGTGGAAATGATCAATTATTATGCCATACTTTTTGATGTAAAACAGTTATAAATAGAAATTGAAAAAAAAAGTTAAGTAAAGTAAAGCAAGAAAGTCGGATATTCTTCGCTCTTCGGGTCAGATACTCTTGGTGGGTTTGTGGAATTATAAAGAAACAATAAATCATTTCTCCAATAAGATAATTCTGAACAAAAGAAGTTAATAATATAAAGAACAATAATAGTCGTCATTTTCAACACACGGTGGGGACTTAGGGTCACTCATAGCCCCTCCCCCCAGATTTTTTGAGAATTGCTTAAGGTTAATGTACTTTGTGGGAGCTAAATCAATAAATAAACATTTTAGCCCCCCCCAAATATTTTTTCCTAATTATGCTAATACCTATACGTGTAGGCATGTGAATGGTACTAGTTCACAGCCTACAAGTTACAAAATATATGAATATATATATATAATGTATACACTGTATCAGAATAATTGCTATAATATAATCTATGTGTGTATAAATTATCTTTGCACAGGATAGGTGTAACTAACACTTACTATTATAGAAGTTCTTATAAAATACCATGGAGGTCTAATTAATTCCGTGCGAGGGTAAAATATAATATAAATGTCGTCGTCCAAAAGAAATAATGAATAATGGCCTCGTCTCGATAGGTGTTAGCAGGAGGCGTACAACACTTAGTAGGGGTTTACTGTTATTAACGCGTGTTGTCGAGTTCGCACGCACATATCAGCGGAATAAAATACAATTAAATATTGTCCTTACACCGGAAACGGGGAGAAATTGTGAGATAAAAACGGAAAACAATGTGTGTTTTTTTTTTTTTTTTACTTTGCGAACGCGCGCCCAACTCCAGTACACCCGTACTACATAATATATCGACAGGCGCGACGTGCGAAACCGACACACGCGGATTTTTGGACGACTTAACCTGAAGATGCGGGGACTCGATTTTTACGTTTACGTTTGCGTGGCTGCGAGGCTTTTGGATTTTTGCGCCGCCGGTCTGGACGCAAATTTCCTGGGCGTGCTGTACGACCGGTTCAAGGACGGCACCAGGGCGCCTTCACATTTCACCCCGGGTAAGGTCACGATGAGTCGGGAATATATTCTTGTACGAATACCTATTACTATTTTTTTTTTTTTAAAAAAAAGGCGTTTTAGGTTTTGTAACGATAGACAAGCCAGAGGTGTAATTTCAACTTTTCAATAGGTATGTTAAACACGTTCAAACGTTCAACTCGTTTTTTGTCACTAGCGTTTTAATAATATTATCCTGTGCAGTGTTGAGATAAAAAAAAAAAAAATTCAAAATACGTACGTACAGTGGCAGATTAACTACTAGGCTCGTGAGGCTCGAGCCTTGGGCGCTGACTTGTAGAGTGCGGCAGATTTTTGTTATTTTTTTTTTATTCTCAAAAAAAGAAAAACATTTATGACATTAAAATGTAGGTTACTTATCATTTTTGGTACCTGAAAATACGAAATTTAAATCTGGCCCGATTTTAAAATATTCTTAAAACGCGTATTCTTGAAACGTCGTCGATTTGCGCGAACGAATGGTTCGAAAACACGCGTTGACTAGGGTTAGGATTTAAAATGTGCAATAAAAAAAGTTCAAATATGCATTTGGTTTGTTCAAAATATGCGAAAATATGCAACAAAATTTTGAACAAAAATATGACACTCAAAATACAAAAAGTGTGTACTTCGCTCGTCGGGGAGTAGTATACAAAATATGTATGTTCTGAGCCCATTTTTCATGAAAATTACAGGGACGTCACTTAAGTTTGGTGGGTGATTTCCACCTATTTTTATTGAGGTCTTTTTTTCACGTGTATGTTCTGAGTCTTTTTTTCCCCCTTGTTACAGGGAAATCACAAAAATTTTATGGGTGATTTCCACCTATTTAACGATTGATTTTTTTCAATAACTTCAATAACTAAAACACTCGATAACTTTCCATCAATAAATTCACGATAAGATACGATTAGCGGATGCAGGTTTCTTTTACAGAACTAAAGACAGTGTAGCGTGTTGGACTTGCGGTTTATTCTCGGAAATTGGGGATGTGAATAAAAATTTTAATTATGTTAACCAAAATATATTTTGTATGGTGTATGATGTGAAAATTACACGTCAAATTTGTATGATTTCCCTGTAAAAAATGGGCTCAGAACATACATATTATTATGGGGTTTTTAGAAAAAAACAAATCGCACATTCCGAATTGGAAAAAATCACTTGTTAAATAGGTGGAAATCACCCGTCAAATTTTTGTGATTTCCCTGTAACAAAGGGAAAAAAAGAGACTCAGAACATACACCTGAAAAAAATACCTCACTAAAAATAGGTAGAAATCGCCCGCCAAACTTAAGTGATGTCCCTGTAATTTTTATGAAAAATGGGCTCAGAACATACATTTGTATACTACTATTATACGATATCATATTATTCAGCTAAAATGAATAATTTTTATTTATACCTACCTAGGCCTGTAATCTACTTTTTTCCCATGTTGAACCGTTGGGGTATAGTTTATATGTCGTATCCACATCGTGTTATTATCCATTTCACGAAATGGAACCGCGATTTCTCCTCTTTTTTTTTTTCATTTCATTCAATGAAATAAAATTCATGAAAATTCAGATTATAGAATAATTTACCGCTTTTTGTCAATTTTTGGATAGTTTTTCTACACGCTTTGAAAAAGTATTGAGAATTTTGAAAAATGACTTCCTAAAAGTTCTAAGTAGTTTAAATTTCTGATAAAAAGTTACTGATCGACATTTTTGGACCAGTATTTCTGCTTGAAAATGTACTTCCATACGAGTACCTACATAAAAAAAAAAACAGGTTCGTAAAACCAATCGTTTCACTCAGAATCTAAATTTTTACCTAAAAATTTTTACTGATTCATGTTATCTTCACACATTAATGATCATATTTCTACGCACACACGTACACGATCCGCATGCACGGCATCACCAGATATTGTCTATACTGAACTCCTTACAAATTGTGCGTTTCGAATCCCCTTAAAACCGTTTCATTTATTATTTATTCATTGATTATGGATATAATGAGCTGTCCCATTCTGCCTCATTTCCTTATTTTGCCCCTACGTTTCGTAAAAAAAATAAATGAAATATTAAATGACTATTGTAAATTACAACATTTGAAAGGGATACAGCAATTTTGTGATATTTAATTAGAAAATTTTCGAGTTCTAATATAATAAATCCTATTTACTCGAATGGGTTTTTCTAAGTTCTTTCAAATATTTTAATAAATTTGTTACTGGTTTTCATAGATATGTATCCAGAACTGAGTTCACGGTTATACCAAGGAGACATAATGGTACCTGTTTCCAGAAACGCCATAATGTCGGATTATTATAAATGGCCTAAAGGGATTATTCCTTACGCGATTCATGACAATTTTAGTAAGTGAATAAAACAATATTTTTAAACACATATTTTCTCGTGTGAATAAAATTAAATCAAAATAAACATTATTTACTTATTTTTTTGATGTGATAAAAATTTTTATGGACGAATAAGGTTTTGATTGAAATAAAATCGGAAAAAGTATTGACAAATATACTGGAAATACCGAAATAATTATTATCATGAAATCAATTTTAGCTATTTAGTAATTACTTCCAAAATAATAGTGATAGAAAATTGAAACTTCATCAACTACTAAAAATAGTCACGCGCATACCTCATAAAATTTTCAAAAACATTTGACCGATTTTTAGGTAAGTACAGACATTTTAAAAAATTGGAATTTTCTCATTTTCTGTAATTTTTAATGTATGGATATTAAGAGATGAAAATGTAATACAAACTTCTTCATACGTTTAACCAACTGAGTAAGGTACTGAGTAAGGTAAAGTTAGTTATTATTTTCTGTAATTAGTATAATTTGCATTTCTGTATTTTTATGAGAATATTGGGTTTTGAGCTATTTATAGATTTGACTTTATTTTTCAATAATATGGATAACTTAAATTCGTTATTTTTTTCAAATGTCCAGTAATAGTCCAATATTATTAATTAATAACAAAGTAATCCATTTCTATTTTTATTTATAGTATTAAAAATGTATAGTAATTTTTTTTTAATAAAAACAAGTTTGTGCGTGACTATTTTTAGTACTTGGCGAAAATTTCAACTTTCTAGCTCTATTATTTTGGAAGTTATCTTAAAAAAAAAATAGAATTTACAAAAATTCGGGTTATTCTGTTTTTACCATTTTTTTGTCAATTTTTGAGTAGGTATTCTAAACATGCGCTGAGAAAAAGTTTTGAGAATTTGCGAAGTTAATTTTGCAATTTTTTTATCTTGGGTGGAGGGTTAAACCTGAAAACCCTACCCATATGTACGCTACTGGATTGAATATTATACTATAACTTATAATTCCAATTGTTAAGTTGTTAATTAGAAATGGCAATAATTAATATTTCATTACTTATAAACAGAGTATTTATTATTATATTAAATTTCCAGAAAATTCGATCATGAAATAACGTATCCCACTTTAAACTTTTTAGCCCCTTTCAGAGTTGAATTTCGTAAAATTTTTTCTTATTAGGTCTTTACATTATTAAAAACAAAACTACTGATCAAATTTCATAATCATAGCTCTAGTGGTTCCCGCTAGGCAGTTTTATACCATTTTATTTTACTTCCATTCCTTCATGAAAATTTGAAAATATAATTAATAATATTTAAGAAATATAAAAAGCTCTTATTTCTCATTATTTTTTCCAAATTCAAATAATATTATATTTATTATTTGTCGAACAAAACTATCGATTTAATCGATAGCAATAAATAATCCCCCCTCCCCACTCCCCTTCCCCTAAAAATAGTAGTCACTCCAAAAACTATTTTTTTTTTATTAATATAACTTAAATGGCAGACGTTTCGTGACATTTTTGTGTCAATAAATAATTTTTACTTCAGAATTAAACGCGTATCATTAAAAAAAAGCCGGACATACTTCGCACGAAGGTGTATTTCGCACGACGGGCATATTAAATTTTAAAGAAACGATAAATCATTTCTTCAGTAAAACGATTCTGAACGAAAGAAGTTAATAATATAAGAAAAAAAAAAATTTCAAAAAATGTCCAAAATTTTTTTTCACATTTTCAAAATTTTCTTGCGCCAAAATCTTTTTTATTGGATTTTCCATCTATGTTTAAATTTTCATAAAATTCGGATCAAAAAAGCCGGACATACTTCGCACGATGGGTGTACTTCGCACGACGGGTGGTATTCTCTTGACGGGCGTATTAAAATTTAAAGAAACAATAAATCATTTCTTCAGTAAAACGATTCTGAACGAAGGAAATTAATAATATAAGAAAAAAAAAAAATTTCAAAAAATGTCCAAAATTTTTTTTCACATTTTCAAAATTTTCTTGCGCCAAAATCTTTTTTATTGGATTTTCCATCTATGTTTAAATTTTCATAAAATTCGGATCAAAAAATGATGGTTTCCGAGTCGTTTTTGTCAAATTTTGGGTAGTTTTTTCCAAAAAAAAAGTTGAAGAATTGAGAAATCAAAAAAATGACTTCTTTAAAGTACAATCTAGAGGCAAATCCGGTTTCAAAAAGTTATTGATCAAAACTTTTGGACAAGTATTTCTATACGAAAAGTTGTACACAGAAAAAAAAATAAAGAAAAAAATAAACATCATTGTAAAAACACTAGCTTCTTCACTTCATTCAGAATCTAAAAAGAAAAAAGAAAGAAAACCATATAAAAAAGTCTTATTTTTAGTGGTAATTCTGTGTGTACTTACGTAGTTCTAACGCGTTCAAAGTGAATCTGGGCTGGATAAAGTTTTTAACGTTTGGGCGTATTTCCCTTATCCCGCACGCATATTAATAATAATTAGGGCCCGGAACTTGATGACCTAAAAATTTGTAAAAAATGCATTAAATGACATGAAAATGTTAAAAAAAGTAACATTAAAAAATATATTATATATTTTACACTAAAAAAAAAATATATATATATTAATAAAAATTTCTTCTGTTGTCGAAATTCTTGTACTACTACTGTAAAAATGACATTATTTAAATATTAATATTTTATATTTCGTACAATTTCGTTTAATAATTCGTTAAATAGCAATTCGTTTAATAAAGAAAACTATATAAAATAAAAAAAAATCTGTACCTAATAATTATATTTAAGAAAAAATATTTATGTTTTATTTCAGTTAAATTTATGTGCAAATAAATGTACAAAAAATAAAAAAATGAAAAAAAAAGCATCAAAAATAATAATAAAATGTCCGTAAATCGAAAAATTCCCAAAAAAATGCAAAATAAAAATTGTATCATTAGATTCAGTGTTTCATAATTCAAATTTCTGTAGAGACGAGCAACATATTAAAGCAAAAGAAAAAAAGATGCAAATGCATCAGGTTCTGGGCTCTAAATTAATAATTTTATTGTTGTCGTCACACAGCGGTCGACGAACGTGCGAAGATCCGCATGGCCATGGACGCAATCGAGTCGAAGACGTGCCTGCGTTTCGCGGACAGGAACAGCAGCGCATCGGCCGCCATCAAGTCGCTGTTGGACGCCGCCGGGCACTCGGAGTACCTGTACATTGTGCGCGAGCGGAACCGCGGCTGTTACGCCATGATCGGCTACCACCGGAACCAGGGCACGCCGCACATGATGAACTTGGAATCGCCCAACTGTATGGCCTACCAGGGCACCATACAGCACGAGCTCCTGCACGTGGTCGGGCTGCTGCACGAGCAGGCCCGCTGGGACCGGGACAACGCGGTGACCATCTATTGGGAGAACATCGACAAAAGTGTGTACGCTTAGAATATTGCTTACATTGCCCGGATTTTGGAGTGTGGAGGCCATGACACCCGTTCGCAGCAATTATTTTTCAATTACATGTATCTCTCAGACATAATAATATAATAATATAAAAATAAAATTATATACTATACTATCTAATACATTTTAGGTTCTGAACGGAGAGTGAAGATTTTTTTCTTCTCATTTTGGAAACACTTTTTCGTTTAGAAATATTTGTCCGAAAGTTTCTATCTGTAACTCTATAGATCCAGAATCACATCCAAACGGTACTTTAAAGAGTAGGTCATGTTTAACAAATTTCTCAATACTTTTTCCAAAATCGTGAAAAATCTGTCGAAAAAATTCAACTTTTTTTTTATACCTGTTTGAAGTTTGAATTCGACAAAATTTTTTAGTTTTACCTAAAATTACGCACTTTAACGTACATAAAAGAAAATTGGACGAACCGATTGTTTTGAAATTTGGTACCTAGATGAAGAATTTTATGGCAAATATTATTATAATATCGAATATTTGAATTTTTTCCCTGAAGATTATTTGAAAATTTGATTATTCCAATATTAATAAATTTGGTACACATTCCTACCGCAAACACTGCAGACGGGCTTTATGATTATTTTGAAAAGTGTAAAGTGTATTTTATGAAATGAAATCAAAATACAACACATGACGGTGTTTAACAGAATAATTTTGTTTTCAGCATATTGGCCGGATTTTAACAAAGTACCTGATAATGTTACTACAGTTTTTGGGCTGCCATACGATTACACTAGTGTGATGCATTATCCTCGTTACGCGTTTTCGAAAAATGGAAAAGAAACGATTGTAGCCAAGGTACTTTATTGAATTAATATTTTGTAAAACATTCTCACGGGAAAATGTATATGATTGTCAATAATATTTGTTTAAATAACATTTGGGATTTGCGAATAGATAATAATAGCATGTATTTGGTATAAAAATGTTAAAGTTTTTAATTAATCCTTAAATAATAATTTATTTAGTTTTATTTCTTACTGAAAACTTGAATTTAATTTAAATATTCAATGATAACTATTTAAAAAAACTAATATTAAATTATTTGAATTATCATGATAATTATATTACCGAAATCGTATGATGATTTACAGCTGAGCTCAGTTTTATTTAACAGTGTTCAGGACGTTTTATAAATAATAAAATATGTAAAACAATTTTTTTGTAAGGAGATAAAAGTTATACAAAAAGTTATTAGAATATGACGATATTTTAAATACATAAGAGATTATTATGAAATTAATCCTCAAATTTAAAAGAGTTAATGTATATTTTTAATAATTATTATAAAAAAATATTATTATTATTTAAAAAAAAGTAAATTAAAGTAAAGTTTAGACATGAAAGCCGGACATACTTCGTACCGCAGATATTCTTCGCTGTTCGGGTCAGATACTCTTGAAGGGTGTGTATAATCTTAAAGAAATCGAGATGAAATGATGTATTTAGTATTTTGTTCCTATTTAAATTCAATTTTAAAAGTATTTTGCCAATTCCTGCACGTAAGTTACTGACAATAATTATTTCCTATATTTGTTTTTCAATGCGTTCAAAATTGGCTCTTACCCAAGTTGTAAGATCAAATGTAGGTTTTATTACCTCCAAGTCTAAAGTTAGTACATTTTGTTTGTAAAAATAACTCAGTTATTGTAATTTTATTTGAATTTAATTTTCATACATTTCAAATTATTTAAATTAGGTTAAAAAAAAAGATTTAATTATTTCCTGGTGATATCTAGGATTTCATCGAATTTTTACGTAACATTTTAAATATTTGAGATAAAGTATCATTCTTTGGGTAATCTTTGGGAAAATAACAGATGGAACAACATCAACGAGATTGTATAGAGTTGTTGTATATTGCATTCGTGATAAAGCGATGAAAGTTTGTTTACAATTATGAAAAATCTAACTACACCTGTTCTTCAAGTCCGTCTAGACTCCAGAGAAATAAACATAAATAGCACTTTAAGCTCATTCTTTCTAAAACTTGAAATATGTATTGAATAAATAAATTTTTCAAATTTCTATATTTATGGTAAAATTTGTCAAATTGTTTTAATTTTTTTTTTTCAATTTGTATTATAACATTGTTGATAATGAGTGTAATTTTCAAGTTTCTAGTAGTTCTGACTAAATTACTAAAATCGATTTTAAGAAAATTTGGTTTTTAACATAATATTATTTAGGTAATCCTTTTCATTCAAATTTTAAGAATTTTTCCTTATAATTGGTAAAATGTTTGAGAATTTTGAAAAATTGTTTCTTTTAAGTTTTATACAAACAAAATTATTTATCAGAAACAAATTATGTTTCACGTACTGATTTGAGCACTTTTTAAGTAGAAAAACTGTTACCAGAAAGAAAATATGATGACATTATTGTAAAATCACTAGCGTCTTAGCTTCACTGAGAATCTCATTGTTCACTGAAAATTTAAATCTAGACCTGATATTTGATTTTTAGTCCATTGGTAATATTATAGTTTGCGCAACGAAAACTGGCCGGTGACCCTTGACACCTGTCCGTCATGTACCTGCCGTTAGTTACGGGTTTTCTCACTATACCGCGCCGCTGTGATATTTACATAATAGACAATAATTAGTTTTACATTTATGATGACTAGGGCTAGGGACTTATAGTTCTAAAATACTTTGTACGATGGGTGTACTTCGCACGACGGGTGGTATTCTCTTGACGGGCGTATTAAATTTTAAAGAAACGATAAATCATTTCTTCAGTAAAACGATTCTGAACGAAGGAAGTTAATAATATAAGAAAAAAAAATGTCCAAAATTTTTTTTCACATTTTCAAAATTTTCTTGCGCCAAAATCTTTTTTATTTGATTTTCTATCTATGTTTAAATTTTCATAAAATTCTGATCAAAAAATTATGGTTTTCGAATCGTTTTTGTCACATTTTGGGTAGTTTTTTCCAAAAAAAACATTGAAGAATTGAAAAATTCAAAAAATGACCTCTTTAAAGTACAATCTAGAGACAAATCGGGTTTCAAAAAGTTATTGATCGAAACTTTTGGACAAGTATTTCTATACAAAAAGTTGTACACAGAAAAAAAATAAAATAAACATCATTGTAAAAACACTAGCTTTTTCACTTCATTCAGAATCTAAAAACTTAAAATATGCATGCATTTATGCTCTAAAAATGTACCAAATATGCTATAAAATTTGTGAAATATGCTCTAAAAATATGCAAAAATGCCAAAATAATATCTTATATAACATTAATTTTACTGTGAAAACTCAAAATATTTCAAAATTGAATTGTATTATATATTAT
>JAIPRM010006470.1:0-18624 GCA_025469315.1 Stegophylla sp. TES_Ste_2020 | reverse complement strand
CTTTGTTCAGAATCGTTTTACTGAAGAAATGATTTATCGTTTCTTTAAAATTTAATACGCCCGTCAAGAGAATACCACCCGTCGTGCGAAGTACACCCATCGTGCGAAGTATGTCCGGCTTTTTTGAAAGTAAAATGTTTCGTGTATACTAGATTGAGCGTTAAGAAATTATATTTTTACTATGGTTTAATTTAATACGCCATTTCGCATACCATTCTGCAAGAATCTGATGAGATGATTTCGACGTTATTTTTAATTAAAAGTAATAATGAGTTTGATTACATCTTTTTTTTAAATTTTAATCGTTCATTATTATAACATTAATTAATCATAAAAATTATGTTATTATTGTAGTAGGTATACTATTAAAATTTATGTCTAATACACACAGTGATCGAAGGTGTACCATTAAAACTTTAAGAATGATTTCAATGAATTCATGCAAATAGCAAATCATTTTCAGGGGAGCTAATATGTTTATTTGATAGTCCCTCCCCAAAAGGCATTAACCTAATGTAATTTTCAAAATATCTAAAGAGGGGCCTATGAGTAGTTTTGAGGGGGCTTAGTCCCTCCCTCCAATTGCGCCTATGGCGTTTCATGTTGGTGTGTGAAATCAACAACCTATTTTGCGTTTTACGAATTTAAATCACAATTTAAGGAATAATTATCGATTTTAATTTATGAAACTGATATTAATGTGTGCAGTGTGCACGTATATTATAACTATTAGTAATACTGTTGAAAATACATTTTGTGTATTAATGTCCGTTTTGTTAGTTTTTCAAATTATTTTATTCGATTACTCTTCAAAGTTATTATTTTAATAGAAATTGAGGTTTTTCATGAGATTTGTCGTCCGTCAGAACCTCTATTTATGATATGTCACGCGGCGTAACGTCAAAAAATCCCAAAAGACAAGTGACGTATCAATATAGGGGTTATAGGGAACAAAAAAAAACTCATTATTTTTGCATTAAATTTAATATCGAATTACATATAGCCACTGTAAGTACCCTTGAAAAATCCGCATTTTTAAAATGACAAATAGGTTTTTGATATTCCACTCATCAATATTATATCAATAAAGTATGTACGATACGACGTGGAACACTTCGTATAAAATAAAACCGAGTGGAAAGAAATATAAATATACATAAAACAAAAACAATTACTTTGCCCGGGGCATTAATATTTAATTGGTTTGTAATGACGAGTTATAATAACAATTTGTACTCCGGCTTGACCTGATGATGATTTTTAAATTCGATACTGATCATGATTATAAATTAATTATTGTTTTACATTGTTTTCTTCTTTATTTTATTTTAAATATTTTTTTGATAGTTTTTCAAAAGATTATACATACTTGTCTTTTATCAAATTATTTTTCATATTTTATTAGCAATAATTTTTAGAAATTTAGGTAGGTTCTGTGTATGCCGCTGTACGTATGTAGATGTGTACATTATTTCATCTAAACGTGTTGTAAATAAGTGAGTATAATACTGGTATAAATTCTTTATCTTTAGAATTTTAAAATTACCTGGTTTTTGTAAATTTTTATCTAATACAATTATAAATACTTGATATTTTCAGGTGCAAATTTAACATAACTTTACTCACATATGAATGTGTCTAATGAACCTACAAAAATCTCAAAAATCATAAGTTAACTTTTGTTCTTATAATCATTTGAAGTTAGAATTTTTAATGACTTGGATTGTATGTTTTTAGTCTTAGAAAATGGTATGTGTTCTTTTAAGAGATGGTAAAAAATAAAACTGTGCTCTAATAATATTAACCATAATTCTCGGCCACTTTAAGCTTGTAGTATAATCGAAATAAACAAATATTATTAATTGTATATTATTACCGTGTATGTTTCGTACAGCTAGTATCTACAAATTTACAATAATTATTTTGTTTAATTTGTATTGCACCTAACCTAACCTACTTATAATATATAATGTACATATTTTATTAAAAAATATTAATTAGACATTAGAGTATAAATACTTGTAATAAAAATGATTATTTATAAATTTTAATATTTTAAAAAACAAAATATTTAAATATTATTGTAAGTATATGTATATAAATTCCTTAAATAAATAACACTTTTAGGGAAACTTATTAATTTACTAATGGTCTCTTTTATTTCAATCTACGTTAATTGATTGCTTTTCAAATTAATGCTTTTGCTCATTTAACTGTATAAATTAGAATCATTTATTTAAAAACTGTTAAAGTTACCGTTTTTTATGAATAGGATTTTTTCGCGTGCCGACTAATTAATTGTATTAATAATATTTTGTTATTTGCAATTGCTCGAATTACAATAGGTACTTAAATTACACGTCACGTTGCAAGTATATGAGGAGAAATAATTTGACTAAGCAAACTAACATTGTAAAATAATGGTCATCCGATATCTGTGTAATATTTTACGAAATGTGGCGCAAGTGGGCTGTTTATTTTCAGGTTATAAATCCATGAGATTTTTATGAAATTACGTGAGTTCTTCAAGGATTTATGGAATTTTATCCTTTTTAATGTCAACCAGAATATGTTCAATGTACAGTGGTAGGGGTGGTAAATTTTGCTATCCCTGCTCGCCAAGAAGCAATTGTTTTTTTTTTTTTATATTATTCTTTGCATGCCAAAATATATAATATGGAAAATATTTCAAGCTAAAAATGTTATATTTCTAGAAGACATCAACGACAAAGGAAAGATAGTTATTGATTTTATAAATTGCATCGTCACAAATCGTGAATTCAAATAAATGCGCTATGTCGATGGATACATAAATATTTTGATTTTTAACTAATTTTTCACGCTCCATGAATTGTCATCCCTATAGTAAGGACGTACGTGTTTATGCATCAAATTACAAACCTTAGGTCTTAAATCAAAGTCGGTTTGTTCTTCGATATCACGGAAATCATCTTTGTCATTGATGGAAATAATTTCGGGAGAATTATCTCCGATTTCCCTTTGTAATACTCTTTGGTCCAACGCGTTTCCTTTGATTAGTATGGGCAACAAACCAGTCATGACTGTAAGTACCAGAACATGAGATAGGATTCCCATCTGTGTGGCCATTTTGGATTTACCTGAAAACCAGATGATTAAGAATTGAAAAATAAATAGACATATAAGAAAAAAAAATTAATAAATGTCACAAAATAATGTAAAAAGAGAATATAATGAACAAGAAATGAGATGTGTAAGTAAAATATACTTCGTATTTTGTTTTAATTATAAATTATAATGCACTACGTTTATGTAATCCGATTGATTAACTAAACTAACATGTTTAATTATTTTATTTTAGAACCAAACATTTTTAGTACCTAATTTTTTTTTTTCGTGTACAGATGCTACAACTTTTTTTTTCTGAAGGTAAGTTTATCCACCGAAATATTATGCTCATACTTTTAATTTATTTATATTATAGAAAAATATTTTACTACCCTTAAATAGTAATTTTAGAGGCACTATAGCCATTGCACAATGCTTTTCCCACCAAATTTGAAATTTGAACATATGATTTTGAATTTATCTTAAACGAATATAATTACTAAACTGTTGTCGTATTTCAATATCTTTTATATATTATTTTTGAAATCACAATAAAATTATGAATACATCATGCACGAGGAAAACCTTTTTTCTGAATTACTAATTCGTGGTTGGAAATAAATTATACATACCTGCTATTTTAGAAACGCGTTTTAACGAATATGGCTAATTTAAACGAAAGTTTAATTTTAAAATAAAATTGAATTTATGTTCGTAGCTTTAAGGATAAAATAACAACTGTATAATTTGTATTAATCTCCTTCGAATCACCTCGGGTCGGACGATACTAAAACAATTAATGCTTTAATAATAATAATACCGTTTTTACTAAATCCTTTTTTTACTTCTTTTTTTTTTTTTTACCCCGCACATTACATGTTTATTTTTCTTACATGCTCGTGCATACGTAATTAAAGAGTATTAATCTCCACTGAGCAGAAAAACAAATGGATGAGGGGGATTCGACCTTTGTCCATTAATTAAATATTCGTATCCATACGACGTGCCGAGGAAAACGAACACGAAATATATTAGAGATTTCCCTAATACTAGATTAAAATATTAACTGCAAATTTTATAAAACATCCTTTTAATTTTTGAACATTTCTCGTTGTCACATCGCATAAATTACATTTTAATCCTCTGCACGCCAAAGGCATACATTAATTGGATTACCGATTTCTCGTATGGATGGCAAACATATTCTTTATTAATATTAATTTTAACCGTTGCGTTCCTTTTTCTTTTTTAATAATAATAAAATTGTATTATTACATTTTTCGAATTATTGTTTTAGCCAGAACTATTAAATGCACGCGGATTTTCGATTCCGAGTGCTAAAGGTATTGGTTTTATATCAAACTCAAAGTAATTGCAATGAGTACAAATACTGTGTTAAGAACAATTATTTAGATGAATTTAGCTAGACAGGTATATGTTATCTAGGTGGAAATTCAAATAATCTTACATCTATCTTGTAGATTAGTACTTACAAAACTATAATATAATGTTTTAAACGTGTTCATCTCAATTTTTGGTTATAAAAATGCAAAATTGGGATTTTCGTTTTAAGAATGTTCAAGTTACTATATAAAAACTATGTTTTCCATAACTCATTTTTTCATGTCACTTTTAGGGTGTTCTGTGGCGATACAAACTTTATTTTTTCAAATGACAACCCTCTATTTTAACTGAGGTATTTCATTCAGGTTATTTTTTCGTAAATTTTGATGTATTGAAATCAAAACTCAAACGAGTAGTTTTTGAATTATTCGAATTCGAAAGTATGTACTAAAAAAAATAGTCACTCGAGTGCATATTTAGTTACCTACGTAGTACGTAATGTATGCTTAAAACACTATTCGTTCGAATTTTGATTTCAATTTATTAAAATTCATATAAAAGTGACTTGAACAAAATTCCACAGTTAAAAAAGGGGGTTGCCATCTGGAAAAAAAGTTTGTACCTCCACAGGAAACCCTTAAAATGACATGAAAAAAATGAGTTCAGTATAGAAAATATAGTTTTTATAGTAACTTGAACATTCCGCTAAAAACCCGAATGTTTATATTTTTACCACCAAAAATGGGACGAACACGCTTAAAAATCACTCTGCGTATAATAATATACAAATTGAGATTTTTTATATTAAGTCATTTGTCTTTGGTATTCAATTTTTTAAAATACGTTAAAAAATTATTGGTTTTTCTTTTTTTCTTCAAAAAATAAAGTTGTAGATCCTACGGCTCAAAAAATATTTTAAAAAATTCAGCTTTCTAAAAAATTTTATATTACCTTATGTATCTTATCTATATGATGTATTTAGTCCAACAACAACAACACTTCTTTTAATCCTAGGCAAATCTGAATGTAATAGTTACAGTAGGTACCTACAACAAAATATAACAAAAATATATGTAAACAATTAACATTATCATTGATACAAGGTGAAATTTTTGGGTGATTTGAATTAAAATTTAATTTATCTATTATTTTTAAATCAATAAATTTGAAATAATCTTTTTCTTATCCATATAACTTTTTCGTAATTTACAAATTATTAAACACTGCACGCATGAAAGTAAAATCGATTTGAAATGCATCATTAATTTTCAAATTGTTATTTGTATAATAATTGTACACTTGTGATAATTTAAGATTTGAAAATATTTTTAACTCAGACTTAAAAACAATAAATTTGATATAAAAATAATAAACCTATGATATATAGGTGTGTAAAAATAAAATAAATACAATACATATATAAAATAAATAAATAAAAATAAACTTAGCCTGGAGTATTATAATTTTTTCATTAACGACCGGTTTCGATTTTAAAAATCATCATCAGGTTAAGAAAAATTGTCAATGAAAAGTAAATAGATTTTAACGAGATGTAGAAATTGATAAAATAGTCGTTTTTTCTCAAACAAAGTGTGTACATAGATGTGTTAAAAAGTGAATTCTATGTGTGTTTGTTACTATTATCTAAAATATATTGATATATTATATTATTTTTAAAATCTGTTTGAACATTTAAGATATTATTAAAATTATTTTTCTTTACTCCATTGTGTATATATGCAAATCTTCTAACAATGATTAATGTAAATGTTGTTTTGGGTAGTTAATATGTCTAAATCTTTATTTATATCGAAATTAATATTGTGGTAGTTTTCTAAAACATGTTTAACGAAATTTTAATTCAATTTAAATAAATTTGATATAATAATATTTCACATAAACTAACGTACACATTATTATTGAAAGTTATTTGGACTATTTAAAAAAAAAAACACACACACATTTTATAAATATTTTACCAAATGCTATGAGACGTTAAGGCCATCTTAGCGGAAACATCAAATTTTATTGGTCTATTGTTAAAAGTGCCGGCGGCATTCTAAGCTTATTCACTCGAAAAATATCAATCGAATAATCTGTTACAATTATTTAGTATGCATATTTGTCTCCGATTTGTATTATTCATCGAATTGATGCTTGTAAAAATATGTAAATGAATTTCAGTTAAAACAAATTATTTTCCATCCAACTGTAAATCCATTTTGCCTTATGAATGACCATCGATATAGAAAGGTATATGAAGAAAAATTAATGTTTAAATGTATTTTCTTTTGGCGCAAAGATGATGTGCAATATAATATTTCATCATTTTATCTAAGTCATTATTATTTAAATGACCAAGGTAACTGTCAATCTCAAAAAATCGGAATATCGGGTACCTTGTTAAATTTGCAAGACGTTACATCCGCGAAAAACACTCGATTCGATTTTTTTTTTTTTTTCTACGTAGGTTTTATTTAAAAACTAAGTGGTTTATGTTGTTTAAGACGGATTTAAAAACTTTAGTTTCAATACGAAATGTAAGTGCTACAATACGTAGGTATTCTCAAACGTAATGCGATTTAGAAAGAATAAAACAAGTGGGGTAGTATTATTTGATTTTTATCCCTTTTGTAGTTAATTTTTGAATACTTATGATTTTGAAATTACATGAGCAGTTGAAAGAAGATTTCTTAATACTGCTTATAATGTGTTTAATTCGATAAAAAAAAAATAATAATAAAAAAAATTTGTTTCTTTAAATAATAATTAAAGCAAAACATTACAGAGTTTGAAGATATAACATAATTTATATTATCTATTTGAATTACATTATTTAATCCCCAAGCTTAAAGATTTCAATTAAAGATCTTATTTTAGAAATGCATGAATGAAAAATACATAATAGAAATATATATTAAGAAATATTGTATTGTTTAAAATTAAAGATTAATTTAGAAATCTCATTAAAAGTTATTATTCTTTTTATTTTTGTAAATTCTCTCTACAATATAATTTCACTGTAGCCTATGGACGATTATTTTAGCTATATTTATTAAACAGAGCAAAAATAAGAAATAAACTATTTTAAAAGGGCAATATGTGATCTCCACCACATTCTTTGTTATCTTTTTCTGTTGCTCACGTAATTTAGAAAAATAAAGTTTTTGTGAAACCAAAACAATGGGATTTATATAAATAGACTTAGAATCTGCCGAACCAGTATAAGCCGATATAGTGACGCAGCTGGATTTTTATTATTAACTAAAAACAATAAATATTTTTATTTCGATTGACATTTGAAAAAAAAAATCGCTAAATAGTGTTCACTTTTAATTTTAAGAATACAATTATTTTATGTATAAAACAATTCTGAATTTCAAAGACTAAATAGGGTATTAATTTTTATATTTTTTTACATTAAACGTGAAACGATGAACTCGGTTGAGGGTGGGGGCTAAGCCCTGCTCACCATTGCAAGTATTCTATTTTATTTTGTAGAAGATTTAATATTAAGTTAAGTTTATTTCATTTTTTCGTTTTCTATAAATAATGATTTTGAGTAGAAAGAGTTTTTTATAATCCTATTCTTGATTATAACTGTACTATACGCTATAAATATAATTTTTGAAATTTCCTAAACAAAAGTACTTAAAATGTTCACTGTCCGATAAGATTCAATAAAATTATGAAATAAATTTAACTGAATTTGATTTTAAGTTTTATGATACAAACTGATTCAGTGGATTTTTTTTTTTTTTTTGGACGGGGGAAGAACAGTATTATTATTTTGCTCTTACAAAAATGTTGAATTTGAATAAAATTGTATTAGAGAAAGTAGAAAACTGTAGACGAAACATTAAGTTCGTTCCATTTTTTTTTTTTTTACGATACTGATAATTCTATCATTCTATATTTAATTTTAGATTTATTTACTATTATAGCTTCCCCCTTTGTAAAATCCTGTGAACTTACTTGTAGGTTAAAAGAAAATTACATTATAATCCCTAGGGAGAAAGAAGTTTCATTATAGTTGGAGTACACGTCGGAAATTTAAAATATTACACGCGAAAATATTATTTGGAAAATACCGTACGACGTATTAACTTGTATTGAATATGCTTGTATTATGAAGTCATATATTATTTTATCGTTAAATAATTTAATAACGTTAATAATGCACAAAAATGTTTTGTTAACATACTGCGAATAGTTAATGAGTCGAGTATTTTATGTTATGCGGAATATACTTGGTGGTAAAATAATAAGAATGTTTTCGAGAAATTCCTATGGACTTATAATTTTCAAATCAAGTGTTCACCATAAGACTCGAAAATTTAGTATAATACCAAAAGATACGCCTGAGTATAGTGTTGTTATCTAAATATTAAGATTGGATGAATTTATACATTGTTTTATAAATAATCAATTGTGTTTCTCTTCTCATTACTTCAAACGAGGCAAACGTTTTTTTCTTTTCATTCGATTCCCAAAACACACACAACAATAACAACAAAGCTATTCGAATGTGGTTTTCAACGACTTTATCTACCAAACATATACTAACGTATTCAAACTATTTTGTCGGTATTGTCAAATCTAAACTTGAAAATTGTTCATGCGCGATTATTTCACAAAACGTAAATAGTTAAGATGAAACCATCGGGGTATTCGAAGATTTGTTATAATGTATACAATGTATACACATTCTAAAACAACTTGTTATAATAATAATAAATGTATGATGTTTTATAAAATGAACTGTATTCACTCGTTCATATTAAGTAGTAGTTTATTTAAAAAAATAAGTAATAATTTAAAGTAAGTATATAAATTATTTAAATTGCGCAACGAGTTAACAGCATAGTATTTTCGCTACCTATTTATTGTCTCTTAAATGGAAATTATTTAAAAAAATAAAATCATACGTCATATTGTATTCATAAACATGAATTACGAAAGACATTATTAAAATGAAATTTGATAGTCGACTTTTCAACTTTTTAATCTTAGAAACAAACGAATCGAGTTTTCCCAGTTCGTTAAAATGTTACAGACTTGTTGTTTTACATTTTAGATCTTATTTCAAACAATGAAGTTTCCGATTTCGTGTACGAATTAGTAATCTTTATTTTGATTTAATAATAAAAGCAACCAGACTGAAATACTAATAACCATTAAATCAAACAATAGACGAGTAATATCGTTTGAAAACTTTCTTCTATTAAAGTTATAATAAAATGAAATATCATAAACTTTTCCTATAAAGAGAATAATTTGAATAATCAAATCGAATTTAGTACCGTTTTAACAATTGTAATTGACATGGGTGGCTTTCTGGTACAAATTAAATTATTGTCGCACTTAAATATTGATTTAACAATTAAACTTGCTATAAATTATTTACAGCACATATTTGTGGAAGAGTTATAGAAAATTCGAAGTTTGAAGTAACAGTGACATATAGGACATAACATTTATTTTTAATCAGTTAAATGTATATGTGTTTTAATAGTACACGATTCCAAAATAACTAACTTTTATTTCTAATTTTTATGACCTTTTGACATTTTAAAATCAATTTTTGGTATTTTTCACTATAAGAAGAAAATAACGTGTAGAGTTATTTTTTAAAAATTTTTTTTTGTGTTATTTAATCAAAACATTTACACTGACTGTAATATCATATGACTAATACTTAATTCGATCTTAACACTACAAGTAGGTATTTTATCATTTCAACACAAGTTTTATAAGTAAATTAATTAATATAAAAAAAAAAACATGATTATTTAATTAATTTGACCAACTTTAAAGGCCTTTTCAATGATTTTTTGATAATTAATTATTCTTTTACTAGCTTTTTGGTACATTTTAAAGGTCTTTTCTGAGGTTTTTAGCTCATAAATGCATTTTAATTTTCTGGGCATCAACATTTAGATCTCAGTAATCAAGATTAGTTAGGAAATGCAATACTGCAGATGACAGTGCAAATTAAAACACGTGGTTTAATAAATTCACAACGTCATAATAAGGATTAAAAGTTATTGGTTTAACAAGTATAATGTCTAGATGAAAATAAAAATAAAAAAATATTATCACGTGTGTACCTATGTAACATTTTTTTCGTAAATAAATCCCATAAAACAATATTATCTATATAATATTTCCAAAAATATGCGTTGAATACTTGAAATTACAATTATAAATTATAATGTAAAAAAAATTATAAAGCTTACTATCATATAATATATTATTTGAAATGAAAGTTAAGTACCATTACACGAAGATAATTATTTTCGTACGGTTGTTGCAACTCGAGAAAATTATATATATATATATATATATAATGTGATCAAATATGTATAGTACACATGTATGTCGATTTCAGAATTCTAGTACCATTTTATTTTTGAAGTTACGAATTAATAACTGATATCAATTCGGTGAAAATCTAATTTATGATGTATATTTTATCGATTTTACTTAAATTTTCGGTAAGTTTTCCTTCGACGCAGAAAAACCTGTAAAATATTTTGAAAAATATCTTGTTTTTATTTCTCATCTTTAAAGGGAATAAACCAAACAGTTGGGCCACTTTTACTATCCAAAAACGTTGTATTGAAATTAAAAAAAAAAAAGAGCACATCTTGTGCAATCAATACGTTATTCACTTTACTCCGAATATAATTTTTTTTTTGGCTAGAATGTAGTTTTATTAACGTTAAAAACATAAAAAAATAAAAACACAAAAATTCACTGAGAAAGTGTGTGTAAAACGTTAAAAGAATCATCCTCTTTTATTAAATACGATAAAAACAAAAATAAATCATCAGAAATATAACTCATACGACGAATGGTTCTTAAAAAAACACTCAAATATATTATTTTAGGTATCTAATAAAGCGGTCGAACAGTATACAATGATTATCAGTTCTGTTTATGATTCTTAATAAAGTTTTAATTTTGTCAGAAAGTATATTAACGAAGACATAAATTTTTTTTGTTCAATTTAAATTTTTATGACCCGGAAATCGTATGTTCTACAGTTTTGTTAGTTGGCGAAAACCTAACACGGGCTTATTCACTGTATTTTTATTTATATAGATTTGATTTTACACTATTTTGATTTAAAAAAATTTCATAAAATTACTGACGAATTTTAAATTAGAGTAGAAGTATAATTTAAGTCTGGCACAGTGATACCACCATACGAATTAATTTAAATTAATATTCGTATCATTTTAAGTTTGAAAAATTACTATTTATTAATGATTTGATTTGTATATTTCATGAGTTTCAAAAAATAACAGAGTATTGAGTATTATTAAATTGAGTATTAACATCTAATTTATAGTTTTGCAACCGCAGAACAAGCTGTCAATGTCGAATATCATTTTTAAACGTGAAAACAATAGTAAATTATTGCATTCGTAAAACGATTATTGAAAAATTAATCTCTGTTGAGTAACATGTTAACGAGTATGGAATGGATTTACATGTAAATATACACATATTTATTCGAATTAATCATTTGAAATCCGATAGAAATGTATACGGTTTAAATATTCCTCATTAAAATGACACCAATTCCTTTTTCTTAAAACTTTTTTTGCATATAACATGCACTTTTATGATTTTTTAGTGCAATTTTTTATTTTTACCTTACGTTTTCTCTAGTTTTAATTGCCAACTATATAAATTTGTTCAGTCGCGTTTTTAAATAAAATTAATAGTAACAAATAGGTAGAAACAAATTTTAAATCTTGTTTAATTTACTCGGAATGCAATTTAGAAAATTTTCCCAACAAGATTAATGACAAAAGTTATTAACTCCTTTTTAAAAGTGATGAGAAAAATTTGAAATGTATCAACCACACTTAAAAAATCATATACCAATGTATATAAAATTTTTTGTTTGCTGAAAATAAATATAATTAATTAAATGTATAGGAGAAAAATTGTAAATAATATTTACATTTTTTTAAACAACATTTTTTATATCTTAAAATAACACAATTTTTACATTTAAAGTAAGCCAGTATTTTTAATGACTATAAAATCATATTTCGGTATAATACTTGCATATTATATATCTAATTTTAATTAATAAGTATAGCTGCACGTTTGTTATGAACAGAGCTGTAAATTTGATGCATTTGTATGTTTTTTTTTTTTTTTTTTTAGTTACATTGTAAAGAAAAATTAATTAGGTTAAAATTTGTTTTGTTTTATCTATAATTCAAATACGAAATATCTTATTTTGCATATTTTTCCATATTTAATGGTTTTGGGTATTGGTTGGGGATTGTTACGAGGCTTATCTCAATGCACCCACCACGCGAGGTGCGTTCTTATTTGAAAAATAGTTCATACTATAGTAGTATTGATAAGTATAATTTTTTATCAATTATAAAATAATTGTTGTTCTGATATCTATAAATATTTTGTAATCCGTATATAATTTCGTAAATCTATTCTAATTCTAATTGTACAAATTAGAAGCATAAATATGAACTTACTATTAATTAATTTTTGCATATTTTGGAAATTTTTAGTATACATTTCAAAGCACATTTTGCCTGTTGTTAGTGCATAACTTAAACTTTTTTAGTGCATTTAATTCACAGACCTGTTTATGAATTCATAAATAGCTTTCTTTTCGTTTTAAGGGTCAAGTCGCGAAATTTCGAAATTTGTCGAATCATAAATATTTTCAAACAAAATAATAATAGAATATGAGTAATATGGTAATGTAATTCGATTAATCTAATCTAATGCGTGAAATAATAAATTAAGCGTTAATATATTATTATTTAAGTGCGCATTTGTACGATGAAATTACCGCAGTCAAAATAATAGCCCACGCATTAACTTCGTATATTGCCCATGTACCTGGGTCTTCGGAATTTAAATTGCACATTTTTCTTTTTTGTTCATCAAATAAAAAAATAAATAAATAAATAAAAAACCAAGTTCAGGATTTTCGTAAAAATCTAAACTGAAAGTTTTAATAGTATCGGCCACCGCGGTGTTCACACTCGAAAAAACAATTATAAAACAAATAGAATCTTTCCTTGACCGCGCCACGGGGAACGTAAAACAAATAACCGTAAATTTCATAAATACAAATTGGTACCTATCTACGACATATATTCTATATATAGGTACCGTACTTGCACATCCCCGCGGATAATACTTTATGACAAAGTTATTTTATTTTTCTACGTTCATTTCGGCCAGAAAAAAAAAAAAAAGAAAGAAATTGAAACTGCAGGATAATGGAGAAACATCCTTTAAAAACGTATTGTATCACTGTTCTTTCGATAAACGCAGTAAGTGTTTCGTGAACCCTGGAAATGACACATTTATATACGAACGAATTCAATTATATTAGTTTTCACGGTGAAAAACTATTTTCTAAAAAATTTTTTTTTCTTAACAGACCGATGGCGATTGTAGTTAGTATATTATTATTTAGTGGATCGCGCCATCATTAAAACGGGACAGAAAATTCTCATAAAGTTTTTCGATTGAATGTAACGACGAATACAACGTAAAAAAAATATCTATAGGTTAATCTATATTGGTCAAAATCAAATTAGGGTAGCAAATGTTAACTGTAGCCCGCGATGAAAAAAAAAAAAAAAGAAAACACAAGACAATCGCATTATTATCACGTTTAAAATATGAAAATAACAGTCATCAGTCTTATTCCAAACATTTTATACGTTCATAATTTAATATTTCTATACTCACTCCAATTTAACATAATATGGCTTTTGTACTAAATTTTTATTTTAATATTGTAATTCTCAATCCCATCACCGGAATGGGGTAAAAAATGATGAGCAGAAATAGATATCAAAATATCACTGTAACAATGTACCTTATAATGATTTTGTAATAATGGTTATGTTATAATAATATGCCGAATTAAAAACATATAAAATCAAAATGTTATTTGAAATACATAATATCTTTCCTCACAATGATTTTTGTTTGACTCGAGATTTAATGAACGTTTAATTTAACTTAAGTATACATCAACAAAATAATTGGGGTGACCACCCCATAACTACGTGCCTGGTCTCAAAATAAAGTCCCGAACTACGCGATAGCTAGGTGATAATAATAATTATTATTTCGTTTAGTGCTTTTGTTGATTATTTATTTGTATTTATTGCATATAATTAATCAAGTTCTAGAATAATAATTACGCGTTTTTCGGGGTGTTAAAGTGTTTGAAGCACTTAAAAAAAAAAAAGAGAGAGCGCGAGAAAACAATTACTCATTAGTCATTAGTGGAATTTTTCGTTTGTGCTCGTGTTTTTAATCTCATTTAAGGTGTCTGAAGAACACGGACGAGTGAACATATGCTTTAAAGAACGTGTAACGTTTTGTTTCGTTTTTTTTTTTTCAACATTTTTTAGTCTTATTATATTTATATTTATTACACGTAAAATAAGGGCTTAATTATACCAGGATTATAGGCTAAAGTTAGCGGAAGAGTGAACATGTGAATTAAAGATTGTGTAATGTATTTTTTCAAAACCATTTTTAGTCGATTATATTCATTACACGTAATAAGGACTTAATTTACGTCAGGAGCATTTGTCTTAGGCTTAATATTCAGAATATTTAAAAAATTAATGTTGTGTGTATTATTTACTTCAGCATTGAATACAAAGATTTAATTTTAACAATTTTGTTACGAATGCATTAGTCGAAAGAGGCCAAAAAATATCATTTATTTATTACAGTACATTGAGTTTTGATTATAATTTAAATTACACTTAATAATTAATAATTCGTAACTACCTTACTTTATAGAACAATTAGTTACCTATTAATAAAATTAATCATGCTAATTAAATTATATTTTAAAATATAATTAACAACATATAACTAACAAATAAAATATAACAAACATTTAATCAACATTCAATAAACAATTTCATTGAATCGATAAAATTCTTTTTAATCGGAATCATAACCATATTATTATGAAATAGATGTATTTTTAATTTTTATTTATTTTATATTTTATAGAATAACTGTGCTAAGCTCAACTATATAAACTGCAGTTAATTAATCAATTGTAAGTATTTTATTATATAAATAATTATTCGTCGAAATAATGGAAATAATGCACGACACTTATGCCAAAAATATTTGTGCATTTATTTATTTAAGATTCTCAATGAGAATAAAAAAGTTTACATTAATTATTATTATACTAACGTTATAATTCCTAATTTCTCTAAATTCAAATCTCATTAATTCAATGCAAAACGATTAATTTTATAAGAAAATTATTTTTACTTATTTGTTTGGGAAAATTATCATAATAACATTATTATTTGAAATGTATTAATACTTAATAATACTTAAAATCGAAATGTGTTTTGTACTGCAGATATCATTTATTACTGTCGTTAAGAATAAGATTATTTTAATTGTGAAGATTTACTTTGTCGTTGAATTTTATTCAAAAAATTGTGTTTATTTATAAAACTACGTTTTGATGAGTAGTCTGTAATAATTATCAACGAATCAATGTAAATATGTTCAAAATGTAAGTAAAATATTTTTTAAATATTTAAAACTAGAAATAATAATAGATTTGCATTTGATTTTAAAATGACATTAAAATCCAATTTTTATCAATTTAATATAATAAAAGTTTTTTATAATTAACGGGGTTTTTAATAAAATAAATTAAAAATATTATGTAAAAAAAAAGAAAGATTAAAAAGTATTGTTTAAATGTTTTTCTTTTTATTACTTTGTTGTTAATGTCCTTAAAATGTATAATATAATATATCAGAGCGGTTACGTACCTTTTATGAATAGCCGGCGGCCGAGTTTAGCGTAAAAGTAAAACAAAACGAATAGATGAGACGTTTTATAAGCACCAAACGAGCGCGAAACCTCACAAGGGGTGTCGCGCATGTTCTTCCATACACACCACCTATACTGATGATCGCGTTGCTTTTGGGCGTTGCTGTACGTGCGTTTACGTGGGAATTTTCGATTAAAATTTTTTAAATTACCAAAAACAAATTGGGTTTTATTGCAAAAGCATTAATTATTTTGACGCTCTTTATCTGTATAAAAAAATAAAACAATAACAATAATGTATATTATGATTTCACGACTAAAATAACTGTATCACATAATATTAAGTAAATCTAAATGAAATACATGAAAATTTAAATAGTTTTATTATTATTTTTTTTTTTTTTAATAAGGCTCGTTCGCATATTTTTTCGATCGACTTTTCAAACATTATCCAAACACACTCCAAAAGCTGTTTAAGGTTTACATGAATATTTAATTTTGATAAAAACATTTATCGATTTTGTATTTATTGATATCATTTATTGATATTTTCGAGTATTATCGTACTTTACGAACTGAAAATCTGGACAAATAAGCCACTTTTATTTTATTTTATTTTTAAGTCAGATTGTCCATAAAAAAATTAACTGAACCGTCTGAATCAAGTCAAAGTTGATTTGAAATATAATCGAATTTTAGTTACCAAGTTAAGCCTCTCATTTGCTAGAAAATAATAACTAAAATTAGTCGAAAGTCACTTTTCCAATTACCTTTAACCACGTTCATAAAAATATCTCCTAATAATGATAAAAGTATGACACAAATAAACAAAAGTACAATTCTTTAGACAAATATGTTTTTGAAATGACTTTATATTGACAAAATATAACTAAGTTAAATTAAAATAATTCATTAAACATAACTAAGATATTTTTTAACATACAATTTTTTTTTTTACCGTAAGTTATAAGTTGTCAAAAAAAAAGTAACTCATACCTTAACTTTTTCACCAGATATTGTCCAGCTTTACAAGTAAATGTTCGAGAAAAAGTGGAAACACACAAAAACATCCTATCATTATACATTTCTGTTAGATTATTTAATATACTTAACTATTCGAAAAATGACTACCAAGATATATCACGAGATTTGTAAATTATTTCTGGGTCCAATTTGGGTTTTCATTCAAACAAGTCGATCAGTGACATTTTCGTTCATTTTGGCATTTTAACAGGATTTCTAACCTAATATTTTATTTCATTTTCTCGACCTCAATATCAAAACAATTTCGCAAAACTAGGTCTCCTGCAGAACTTCTTACAAAATAAAAGCGCCAATCAACACTAAACTCGCGTTAAACAAATACCAAAGTTAATATAACTATAGACGAACGCAATATCGTTTAAACCAAGTAGCTAAGTTGCCTTCAGACAGATTAAAATAAATGCGGACAAATCCTCTCAGTGCGAACTTTTATCTCGGTAAAAACGAATATTCACTTCTTGAACCCTAATCGACGCTAAACGCTCTGTCGAAAAATTCAATAAATATTATACTTACTTGAAATACACTTAATTTTAATTATTCTTGTATTATCGAATGAAAAATATATATAATGAACACAGTGATAATTCATACATAGAGTGGTAATACTATAATCCCATTTACAGTTATTATCTTTGGACGCAAAATCGATAAATAAGTTCAAGTCGGTGACCCGACGATTAAGCACAGAAAATTGACTTAGGGAAAATTGAGCACTGGAAAATTTTGAGCGCAATGACAATTATTGAGCTTGGGATGAATGAATGCAATAAAAATTTTAAAATGTAATGTCTAGCGAAACCGAAAAAAGTACGAAAATTTAATTTTTTAAATTAAAAACACATTGTAATCAATTTCAAGTAACAACCGGAGGCATTGCACTAAACATTTAATAATTTTATCGTTATTAGATTTTGACTGAAGCGAAGAAGCTAGTGTTTTTACAATGATGTTTAATTTAATTCTTTAATTTTTTATGTGTGCATAAAATTTTTATGTGTTTTATATGTCGTATAAAAATACTTGTCCAAAAATTTTGACCAACAACTTTTTGAAACCAAATTTGCTTCTAGAAGTTACTTTAGACAGGTCATCTTTCGAAAATTTCAATTGTTTCCTCAAAATTTGGGAAAAATTAACCAAAATTTGACAATAAATACTCGAAAACTATACCTATTTTTTAATTTAAACATTATTATAATTTAAACATAAATAGAAAATAATAAGAAAAATATTTTGGCTCAAAAAATTTTAAAAATGCGAAAAGAAATATTAGAATTTTTTTTAAACTTTTTTTCTCATCAA
>JAIPRM010006469.1:0-18625 GCA_025469315.1 Stegophylla sp. TES_Ste_2020 | reverse complement strand
CAATTTTTTTTTTTTGGAAAAAACTACCCAAAATTTGACAAAAACGACTCGGAAACCATCATTTTTTGATCCGAATTTTATGAAAATTTAAACATAGATAGAAAATTCTAAAAAAAAGATTTTGGCGCAAGAAAATTTTGAAAATGTGAAAAAAAATTTTGGACATTTTTTTTCTTATATTATTAACTTCCTTCGTTCAAAATCGTTTTACTGAAGAAATGATTTATCGTTTCTTTAAAATTTAATACGCCCGTTAAGAGAATACTACCCGTCATGCGAAGTACATCCATCGTGCGAAGTATGTTCGGCTTTTTTAAATTTAATCGTTCAATTCGATACGTTACATTATTATGTTCAATACGTGTGGTATAATTTTCTTTTGAACTACAGTTTACATCAAAAATATTAAGAGTTATCGTTTAGAGTTAGTCGTAAGTAGGTGTGATTAATTCCCAGTGTTGTTGTTTGAAACGATACTTTTAACTTAAGACAACGTCATTTCTACATCCGTTTCAGGTTTATATCCGAGTATTATTATTCAAATGAAGAAGAAATTCAATTGTATTCCGCACTGAATAGGTAGCTGCAGTTATTTAAAATGTTGACACAATAAATTTATGGCGAAACGTGAACGTTTTTGTTTATGTGCGCTATTACATAACAATATAATATTACACTTTCAAACTGTGTGGTTTAGGGGGAAAAATTTGCTAATGGTAGTAAATAACTTTTAGATTCTGAGTGGAGCGAAAAAGCTTGTGATGGTTTTATAGTAATGTTTGGTTTTTTTTTTTGTCGGAAACACTTTTTCTACTCGAAAAAAAAATGCTGGGATCACGAGGTTGGAAACTTTTCCATTGCCTGCATATTAGCTACAAAGTTAAAATATTGGTTTATTTTGCACTATGGGTATACTTGGATCCTTCGATGAGTTAATCTACGGGTATATTGAATTTTAAAGAAACGATAAATAATTTATTCAATAAAATGATTTTAAACGGAGTTTCAGATATAATATATATACAATAATAATTTCAGTTAAGTAAAAAAAAAAAAAAAAATAAAATAAAAGTACAAAAAATAATGTTGTGACATACAGGCAATAAACTGAAAATAGACTTCCATCAAAATATTTTTCATGGTTGTTGTCTGAATAATAATAAAAGTTTTTGTTAAATTTAGTGTAGTTTTTCCTAAAGTTTGGAAAACCAAATGGGAATTTCGAAAAATTACCTTTTTTTATTTTGTGCCATCTAGAGCCAAATTTTAATTCTATAAGTAGCTATTTGAAATTTTTGGACGAGTACATTTATACGAAAAAGTGTTTGCAGAAAAAAATTTACATTATTGTAAACATACTAGCTTTTTTGCTTCACTCAGAATCTAAAATAACATATAGAGTGTTGTACTAGTATTTATTCGTGGTGATTTAATCCCTTGTTTAAAAAATAAATTTAAATTATTTTTTTTTTCTATAGAAATAAATTTATTGCCGTAATGTAATTCATAGTATGAGTTAGTTTAACTTCGTTTTTTCCCAATAGAATACTAAAGAAATTAATTCAACGACTTCATACACATATAATGTAATATAATATTAACTCTTATTTTTTTTTTTCACAATGTTCAAAACCTTTTAGGAAAAATATTATATACAATGTACGTACTCAGAGCCGGATTACGGACATTGTTTGAGGGATGTTATTACCCTTAGCAAGGCCCTTTAATACCATGTTTCTTTTTCGGATTTTCGAATATATAGTTTAAAAATTGACAAAACATTATTTTCATTTCAATTTTATTTATATATTTTTTTTTTTTTTTTGAAATAAGGCTTCAACATCATAGGTCATTAGCCTAATATAGGTTAAAAGTTAAAAAGTTAAAAAAACATAGCTAAACATATTATTACATAATAAGTATACAAGATTATTTCGCAGTTAGAAGTTGTTTAAGAGATGGATATAAGATAAAAATTTGATGATTTTTGGAATATTATTATCGTTAAGTGCTTCTTCCATGGTTGGTGGTATAACTAGATTGTTTCTTATATCCCGGTACTTCATGCAATCTAGGATGATGTGTTGAATTGAGAGAACATAGTGGCATTCATCACAGTTTGGTGGAGGGTTTTTACTGATGAGAAAAGAGTGGGTATGGGAGGAGTGTCCGATTCTGCACTTTGTGATGGAAACTTCCTGTCGTCTGTTGAGGTAGTGGGGTGAGATCCATTTTTTGGTATCTTTCTTTATTATTTTGAGTTTATTGGTAGGAGGAATGGTATCCCAATAATTTTGCCATTTTGAGTATAATTTTAGTTTAATGGTTGATTTTATGTCATTTGTAGGTATTTTAGAGATTGTGGGGTGGGGGATGATTCTTGTTACAAGATTTGCTGCCTTGTCCGCCGTTTCGTTGCCAGTTATACCTATGTGAGATGGAATCCACATAAGTTTGATGTTTTTTGTGGTAGATTTTAATACATTTTGGATATTTTGAGTAATTTCATTTGAAGGTAAGGGATTTTGAAGAGCTAGTAGAGCACTGAGAGAATCACTTAATATTAGAATGTGGTTTGAGATGATCGTCTGAGCTAATGTGGTTGCTTCATAAATATCTTGGGATTCAGCTGAGAATATACAAGTTTCAGGAGGCAGCTTATGAAGGAGTGTGATATTGCTATGTGAAATTGCAAAGCCAACCCCTTGAGCGGATTTTGATGCATCGGTATATATTTTGATGAAGTGTGGATATTTGTCCTGTATTATTTCATAAAAATGTGAGGTGATAATGTTAGGATTTGTGCTATATTTATTTTGTTGTAGTAGCTCAGTATTTATATATATATTTATTTATATTTATTAGTCCATGAATACGAAATATTCGTATTACATTAGGCAATTGTATTGTTCTAATTTTAATATTTATTAAAGATTGGTCACTGATTAAAAATATTTTAGGTATTTTGCCTCGACAATTGTTCTAATGATCTCTTCAAACTTAACATTGTTTGTCAAATATTACTCTATTGAAAGTTGTTACAGAGATGTCTGTGACGAGAGTAATATTTGACTAATTTACTAACTCATTTTTTCAATAAATTAATATTCGCAATGAAATTCTTCACCAGGTTACCAAGTTTCATAAAGATCGGTTTAATCTATTTTTTTTTTGTGTACGTTGAAGTGTGTAAATTTAGGTAAAACTTAAATAATTGGTCAATTATACATATATGTGAGTGAGATCATATTATTAAATTTTCAGGTCTTTATATCAAAAATTAAAAATTTTATGAAATAATAAAATTTAAAAAAATGAGAAATTTCCAAAATTTTCAAATTGCTATAGTTGACTCAAAATTGATCAAATGTTTTTGAAATTTTTATGAAGTATTCTCGTTAACATTAATAGTAGTTGGTGAAAGTATTGAGAAATTTGTAAATTATATCTTTAAAATACCATCTGGGTGTGATTTCTGATCTATAGAGATATTGGTACAGATACTTTTGAACAAATATTTCTATACAAAGATGTTCACAGAAAGAAAAATAAATAAACGTCATTGTAAAATCATAAACTTCTTTGCTCCACTCAGAATCTAAAATTAAAAAAAAAAAAAAAATATTCTTATTTAGAATCAAGTCAAAAGTAGTGGTTGCTGTTTAGAAAAAACTCAAAAATCATACACATAAAAAATAGTAATAGTTATTTTATTTTATAAAAATTAATAAATGCTCTTTTAAATAGTTATTGAAAAAAAAACATATTGATCGAGACACATGATACATACGCACATGGTGGAAGATCTGTGTATTGAGAAAATCGATGATTGTATTTTAGATTCTGAACGTAGTTTTTAAAATGATGTTTATTTTTTTTTATTTTTTTTGCTTTGTACAAATTTTCGTATGAAAATACTTGTCCAAAAGTTTCGACCAGTAACTTTTTGAAATCACATTTGCCTCTAGATGGTACTTTAGGGAGGTAATTTTTTAATTTCTCAATTCTTCAATTTTTTTTTTTTGAAAAAAACTACCCGAAATTTGACAAAAACATCTCGGAAACCATCATTTTTTGATCCGAACTACATGAAAATTTAAACATAGATAGAAAATAATATAAGAAGAAAGATTTTAGCGCAAGAAAATTCTGAAAATGTGAAAAACAAATTTTGGACATTTTTCTAACATTTTTTTTTCTCATTTATTTTTTATATTATTAACTTCCTTCGTTCAGAATCGTTTTATTGAAGAAATGATTTATCGTTTCTTTAAAATTCAATACACCCGTCAAGAGAATCCCACCCATCGTGCGAAGTATGTGCGGCTTTTTTTTCTCCATTCCTTGTCTGAAGTACTAATCTAGCAAACGTTTAATTAAGCACTATAATTGTAAAATTAGTTCAAACTAAATTACACTCTAAATTACACTTTATATTGAGTTTGATTTTTAAAATTTTATGTTTTAATTAATTTATTCTACTGTGCAGTATACATGTATAACTGTAAATAATAAATAAGTATAACGGGCGAAAATTCGAAATTAATTTAAAATCTAATTTGTCGGTTAGTAGAAAAAAAACAAAAAACAACAAACAATAATAACCTGATTTCACGAAAAACCTTCGTCGGGCCCAAGGAGGGTATCATTTAATAACAACACTACAACGTAGTTCTTTTGAATTTGTTAATCTGAACTCTCTGCCGCAGCATCGACTTCACACAATCTCGGCCAAAAAAATACAAAAATAATTCTCACAGACACATTTCGCGTGAAATTAATTCGACATTTGCGGTAAAACCAATAAATGAATACGTTTATATTTCGTCGCTGTGAAGTCATGAATAATTTATTGATACCGAATTTCGTACTTGTAAATGTCTCTGTCACGCCATCCCATTTTGATGAGAAAACAAGTATTAGAAAAAAGTTTCAAAAATTTCTTTTTTTAGATTTTTAATATTTTTTTGAGCATTTCTCACATTATATTGCCTATCCATGTTAAAATTTTCATAAAGTTTGGATTAAAAAAAAATAGCTTCCGAGTTTTTTTGTCGAATTTTGGGTTTTTCTTAAATTTTGAGAAAAAATTAAGAATCTTGAAAAATGGTCTATCTAAAACCATCTAGTGGAAAATATGATTTCAAAAAGTTGCTGGTCGAAACTTTTGAACAAGTATTTTTGTACGAAAACGTTTACACATAAAAGAAAAGTGTTAGAAAATCTTTTCGAAAATTTTTTTCTTACATTTTCATGATTTTCTTGTGCCAAATTACTCATCATTAGGTCCCGGATTTCAACGAAAAATGTATATTTATTTTGATGATCTTAAACAATGCTTTCCAAGTACTTAATTTGTTTTATGTATAGAGACTTCAAAAGTAAAACTTCTATTTTGCATTATTTTGCATTTTTAGATGTTTTTTCGCTTTTACAGCATACTATATTATTCGTTTTAATGCATTTTTCAACAATATACCTACAATTTGAATAATAAATAATATCTGTACATAATACGAATCAATAATTTAAATTTAGCTAATTTAAAATATTATCCACGTTTTTCGGGTTTTTACTTAAAAATATCTAGAAATCATTCTATATAGGTATTCTATATGAATGCCTAGACTCGGCAGATGGGAAGTAATAAAACAAATTTAAATATTAATTTTACAAAGGACCTTTTAAGGGTATTTTCATAGTAAAAAGCATTTTTTTAAGGACGTTTTCACGGTTAATTGCATTTTTAAAGGGTATTTCTGGCTGTTTTTTCGACGATTTTTAATGCATTTAAATCCGGGCCCTATATAATTATATTATTGACAATCTATGTTTATACTTTGATACTATTTGGATTAAAAAAAAAAAAATTTCCTAGATTTTTTCGTCAAATTTTGAGAAAAGAATTGTGAATTGTGACAGGATCGAGATGAGATGAGGCTACGCTAGTTCGAATTTTTCCGACGAGGACGAGATAAACCATTACTACAACGTCGGATTCAATACTGAAGAGTGATTACCGTGTTCTATGCCGATCACAGATGCGGATCCAGAACTTATAATTAGGGCATTAAAAAAAAAAAAGTTAAAAATAATTGTTAAAAAAAGAAAAAAAAAATTCTAAATTTTAGTTACCTACTGTACTAATAAGTTTGATTTCTTAAGCATGCGCAATTTGATAAATTTAGTTTCTGTGATGTTCTCACTTAAGTATTTCGGTTTGGTATCTGAAATAAATGTGTAAAAGTTGCATACGCAGACTAGGGGGAGAAGTGGTTAAAATCGCCCCTGTCGCAGTATTAAATTTCATTTTGTACAAGAGATAACATTTAAATTAAGTTAGGGTTTATGTTCTTAGTATTTTTTTGTTTTTTTTTTTTTTACCACGTGAATATAATCCAAAAAAAGTCTCATTTAATCCTTTTATAGATCATAAATAAAATTTATGAACATTATTGTCATCATTTTTGTGTAGTTTTCTTAATTTATTCTTTTAGTCATACAATAATTTAATAAAATTAATTTTAGGATACATTTTTTGTTGTTGTGTTGAACGGAATTATGTCTACGTCTCTGAGGAACTCTCTCCTGAGACTGGCTCAACTTTTTAACGGCTATAAGTACTATAAATTATCCTACTAATTAAAAATGAACGTTTCATGAAATTATGGCTGGAAAAAAATCAATACTTTAAATGAAAAAGTCAGTTTCATTCACATTCTAACTTTAAGTTTTTAAAAATGTATTCACTGAGTCAGTTAAGAAAATTTACCACGGACAGAAAAGCATGTGAGGAATCATTTGGTGAAAAAAAAAATTCTTTTTATTTCGGGTTAAATTACATTTGATTACATTAGGATTTAAATTCCAAAAACTACCTAAAAACTTTTTTCAATCCAAACTTAATGAAAATTTATATTTATATAGACAATAATATAAGAAATGTTTTGGTGTAAGAACTCTTTTAACGTGTGAAATTTGTTTTTACTTTTTTCAGTTAATAGTGGAATACAAAACGGCCTGAGTAAAAAATTATTTTTTGTAATAATAATAACAAAATTTATAAATTTTAAGTAACATAGTCTTAAATATACTGAAGTTCCGTTCAGACTCGTTTTATTGAAGAATTGATTTTAGACGATTTATCGTTTATTTAAAATTAAACACACCCACCCCAGGAGTGAAGAATACCCATGGTGCGAAGTATGTCTAGTTTTTTTGATCTACATCAATATTTTTTTTAAATTTTTTGGGAGGACTTTTGCTAGCTTAATCAATTTGGCTGAAAATACAACTCGCCCAGTTTATACTGTTACGAAAACAATTAATCAAAGACCGCAAAGTTTTATTTTTCATTTTTTTTTTTAACATTTTTCATTTTAATTGTATTTTTTTATGATGTGATATAAAAATATTTGTTATTATACATTTTTTTTTTGTGCGTTCAAACGGCCTTGTCCAAACGGGAGACCAGCAAAAGTTTGAAAGAACTAGAATCGATTATATTTGAATGGACATATTTTGGAACTCAATTCGTTTGAATCTCTTTTACTTTGAAATTTCATTTGTTCAATTGACATTACATGGAAACTTCAAAATATTGAAAAGCAAAATTTTTTTGAATTTACGATATTTTGAATATACAAATATTTGAAAATACATACTATGAAACTACATTCGTTTGAACTTTCTTTAGTTTCAAAAAAGAGCTGAATGCCAACTTTGAAAAGTAAAAATCGCAATGCAATTGCCCATTATCAAGCCGAAATGTCCGCACGCTGCACAGCAAGCCGAGGAGAATTTTTGGTATATTCTTTTACTGTTTTATGCAAATTTCGTCAAATCGACTGTGTTTTCTGGTTTTATTGCATTCGACACGGTGTCATAGGATTATTATACCTCCTAAATATTATACCCTCCCCTCCCCCTGGTAAGATTTTTACCAGGGGTACAATTTTCCTAGGTTATTTTTATCCCCACAAAATTTTTCCAGAGGGTGTAAATATCCTAGGTTTTTTTTACTCCCGGTAGAAATATCCTTGGCTATTTTTACCTCCGGTAAATATATTCTAAATTTTTTTACCAGAGGGGGGTGGTGAAAATATCCGGGGGTGAAAATCGCCTGTTACAACGGTACTAAATATTACTATATACCCCTCTAGACACGTTCGCGTTCGCCCTCCCTGGTAGCGACTAGGGGCGTGACGAACGCTGATTTAAGAGGCGATTGCCTCTGAGATTTTTGGAAGGTTTTATTTAACGAATTACTTTATATTACAATTTTTTTTGTTGTCCAAGAGACTTCGTTATATAGGAGTTTCACTGTATATTGTATTTTGTACTTAACATTACATTAGGTACAGTATTTATTGTAATATTGTAGCATGTAGGACGTTAAACAAAACTTGCAAACCTAGAAAGCCACTGATCCATGTTCCAAGTTTCATAAAATCTGGCATCAAGATTAGGTACTTATTTGAAATATGGAGGTTTACTTCAAATTGGCTACTCCTATGAAAACAAAACAGGACTGCTGCCTCCTCCTAAACACTGTCCAGTGTAAGGTAAAAGGTACATACATAGTGAAAAGATGGAATCATATAGTAAAATGAGAGCAGAAATTGGATTAAGAGTACGTATATGATTTTTTTTTATAGTGGCCTTTTTTCATAAACCTTTCTGAAGTGTTTTTAAGGAGATCCCATTCGCACTAATTTTGTGACCCGTCAGGACCATTAATGAATTAAATTTAAACAGCATTTTCCTTACTTCCATTTTCCACAGGTTTAGTACCACCAATGTTGGTATATGGTTAAAAATGCTTTTTTTTTTATTCTATCATTATCTATTAGCTCGTCACTGAGATTAAATACTCAAAAATATTACTAATAGTATTAAAAATATCGAAAATCTTTAGTAAACATTGTTTTTTCTATACAGAGATTTAAAGTTGAAATTTGTATAAAATTGGCATTTTTTACACAAAATAATGATTTTTTAATTTTAGTCAAAACCTCATAAAACATTTCATTATCAATCTGGTCGAATTTTTCTTTTACCAAAATATTCTTCACGTGTTTTTTTACACGGGACATAGTTTAAATAAATGTTGGCCAATGAATAATTTTGTTCAAGCTTTAAAAGTTAAAATTACAATCCAAAAGACGATTAATCCAAATTAATAATAGTAGATTTATTTTTCTCATTATTACGCGACATATTGTACAAATTCGATTATTTGCACGAATAATAAAATGATAATGTGTACACGGATTATTCTGTTATTAAATAACAATTTTGTTGTGCATACTGAATGTAATGCTGAAAAATATCATCGATTGACTGCAGCTACACGCTCAGAATCGTTTTATCTAAGAGTTGATGATTTATCGTTTCTTTAAAATAATTTAACACGTCCGCCAAAAACATCCCATCTGTGGAAAATCGGAGAATACCCATGGTGCGGAGTACGTCTGACGTTTTTTTTGGGCGTCAATCGTTTCCGCCAAAAAACTCGTTTTTCGTTTCCTCTAATTAGTCTAATTGATAAAGGTTAGTTTTTCGTTTTCATCAAATGTGTTTCTACCTATATTATTTAAACATAGTTTGAAGACCCCTAGATTATCCTTAGCGGTGATATTGATTAATTTAATTAATTGTAATAATTTTTACCGAAGTAAAGTATATAGAGTTTAAGAACCGTTTAGAATAATTCAGAGGCCACCACGAGGAAGTGGTTCTCATTGACCCCCAAAAATGTGTTGTTGTGTTCAATATACATTTAGTCAAATATTTTGAAATGATGAAATTTGATGAATATTTTGATGAAATTCTTTTTTTGAGCTTTTTTCTGTTTTTTTTTTTTTTTTTTTTTATTATTTTAAATAATTCTGGCTTATCTTTTTTTTTAAAAATGTCATTAGTGTTATAGGTACTTTTATTTTTGTAGTTTCTGTTAAATTTGAAATCTTTTTAAAGCGTTTCTTAGCATTACATCTTACATGTTTTTCAATACTTAAATTACAACTGTTTATTTTAATGTATACATCGTTTTGAACATTTGAAATTAAAATTTTCAAAAATATATTAAATTGTGGATGTGATTTATAGAATTGTTCATTAAAATGTGCGTGAAAAGATTCACAATTATTTGTTGTTCTGTATAAATTTACACATGAAATTGGACCACATTGTGGGTGGAAACTTACAATTCCGGCCCTATTTTACGATCCAGGGATATTGGGATATTTAAGTATTATTCCCGGGATCCCGGGATTGTCCCGAAATTTGGTACGAAAAAGTTATAAAGAATAATTTATAAAAACAAAATTACTTTATTGCTATTTATTTTATATCTTTTTAAAGTTTAATAAAATATTTAATTTTAAATTATATTAATATTTTGAAAATATGAACGTAGAAATAACAAAGCGTCTAATGTTTCATCACCAAGTCTGCTTCTTAATTTATTGCCTATATACGCTGCTGCTGAAAATGCACGTACGAACTCGATACTAGTAGGATGTTTATACATTAAATACTTATATACTAATTCCAAATAATGCCCACAAATTTCTACATTTTCAAATAGATTCATTTCTTTTTCAATGATTTTTTTAGGAAGACTATTGCATTTGATCTTACAATCGAGGATTAATTGTAAATCACAGGTTCGCAGCGGACAATCACGATCATTATACATTGATTGAAATAAATAATAAATGATACTGAAATAATAAATGATATAATCATATTTTGAAATCCCGGGTTTATTAATACTGGTCCCGGTATTTTCGGGATCAAAAATAAATTTGGTCGGGATCCCGGTATCCCGAGATACGGGATCCCGGAATTGTAATCCCTAGTGGAAACATACTTTTTTTAGATTTATAATAATTGTCGGTCAAATAATCAGCACATTTTAAAAAATGCTGACTTGTCAGGTATTATCGGCATTAAGTCTTCGACAAAACATTCAGGAAATTCTTGAAAAAAAAAGTTTATACTGAATATATATATGGATAACACCGTTTTAGATAAATTAGGGGTTCTCAAACTATATTTAAATAAGATAGGTAGAAATATATTATTTGGCAGAAACGAAAATCAAGTTCTTTGGCGGAAACGATGACCGCCCGTCGTTTTTTTCCTCCATTGCCGTTGGCTTTTAAATTTGGCCGATCGGTCGAAAACGCGCGCCTCCCCCGTATTTCGTAGGGGTATGATATTATTATTATTATTATTATTATGTGCACGTGTGTGGTTTAGAACGTTTGCCGGCCCTGAAAACCGAACGTGACCGACGTTCGCCGAGGCGCGGACAACTCTATCGCGCGCTTTGTGTGTCGGGTCGACGGGCGCGGGCGTTCGAACCTCCGCTCTCGCGTCTCGTGACCCGGCACCAGTGTGTTTATTATATTGTATCATTATGCGTATAATATAACGGCTGGCGGCGTGTGTACCAAAATTATTATCATCTTTAGACCCCCCCCCCTCCACCCGGCTTGCGACTCTAACCAGGAAACGCATCAATCAAATCCGCAGCGACGTGACGGCGGCGGTTGTGGTATCGCCCTAACCGCCGCCGCCACCGCCACCGCCGCTGAATAAAATTTATTGTATAATAATAATAATAATAATAATAATAGTAATAATGACATCACTAATTATTATTATCATCGCGTCTATCAATATTGTCTATAAATTAAGGCGGATCCGGTCCGTTAACGGACACCTCTCGATGGCGAATATACGTGTATCCTCCAAATAATATTATAAACAATCCATTGAGATGATAATAACAATAATATGCTCAGACTTGGCACAAAGTTCATTTAAAACACAAACTTGGATCACAGTGGCGCATTTAAGGGGGGTCAAAAGGGGCAAATGCTCCGGGTGCCATGATTTGAGAGGTGCCAACATTTTAGAGTTTCTTAAAAAAAAATTCATCTCTAATTATATAAAAATATATTCATTTGACTATCTTCTTATCTGACTCGTTCAAATTAATTTTTTTATTTTATTACATAGAATAAGACATTTGTAGCCGTTGGCTATTTATATCTACGGATGAAAAAGTAAGACATTTTAACATATATAGTATAAATTTTACTATTTTACTAAAATTTATTATTTGGTATAATTTTTTAATTGCATAAAACACTGAAACATTATATACTGTTAAACCCTAGAATAAACATTTTAAAATGTTGTTTGAAATAAACAAGAGGCACATTTTTTATTAATTGAGGGTGGAGAGGGAAGGTCTGAGGTTGTAAAGACTACCAACAAATTAATGGGAGGGAGGGCGGTAAAATTATTTCACTCCGGGGCGCATATATTCTAAATGCGCCACTGTTTGTTCATAATGAAAAAAGTAAACTAAGTGTTTATCTTTTTACGAATGAATTTTTTTTCGTTCGAGATCATATAGGAAAACGGACTTCGAAGTTCTGTTCTCGTTAAATACTAAAGAAATAAAAACAGTGAATTCAATGAAATTCTAAAAAAGAAAATTGCTCATCAAAAAATTGCATGTTGATTTTTTTCTGATATTATTATTATTTGAACGTGTACCAATAATTTATATCGAAGGAAATGGACTTCTAAATATAGTCAATGTCCATAAAAATATGAATTAAATTAAAAATATGTTTAATTCAAATTAATTTGAACTAATTTCATTTTTTCTCATTAGTTATGAACTTCTAACTTTGAACTTTTGAACTCGTTCATTCCAAGGTGTGAATATGCTCATATTTTTTTGGTCTCTCGCAAATCACAATAATTATTGTGATACGCCATGTAAAGCGGACGAATTTTCATTGCCCTAGGGTGTTCGTCAATAATAAGCTATTTATAAGGGTTAGGATTTTGAAACTCTATAAATTTATAAATGAAAGCATTTTAAATGAAGCAAAAAATCACTGAAAATCTTAAAATAGCTATTTTTAAAGCCTCTTCCAAATTTTTTTTATATCAGGTACATATTTAACCAGATATTAATTTTGTTTTATTTTTTTTACTACACCTAAACAAGTAACAATTATTTTAAAATATATAAGAATATAAAATAAATAAAAAATGATTAATTCATATGAAAAATTAATGAAAAATATTCAAAATTTCATTATTAATAGTCGATAACTTGTGGATGTTTTTATTTCTTAAATCGATATTTTAGTCTGTAATTTTACATTTATTCGATAAAATTGAATTATTAATGAAATATCATGTCATAAAAATACCTCATAAAAAAAATCTATTTTATTTTTTAAGAATAATGTTTAATAGCCATATTTTTGGCACGCCAAGTCTTTTTTTTAATAAACTGACCTGTTAGATTTAGTTTTCGACAATTTTGTTTTTCTAGGTTTTTTTATGTCACTACATAGCGACGCTACCCCCACCGAATTTCAAAGTTGAAATCTAATTTTGCATTTCAATTGCTTATTACTTCGTTTTTTATTGGATACAATGGATACATTTTTTTAAGGTTAGGTGAGAAGTTGCAATTGTTTTTTTTTCTTTTAAATATTTTTCAATAACTGATATTAAGTTAACTTTTTCAATTTATTTGACTTACGTATTTTTCCGACGATTTTTTTAAATTTTTTTTTTTAATAAAACGTAACTTGAGTTACTTATTTTTTCGGAATTAAAAAAAAATAATTTGAAAGTGCAACTTGATTTGCGTCTCTTTTCGAAGGAAATGATTAAAGGACGTAACTCAAAATACGTCTCTTTTCGACATGGAAGACAGCTTTGGGATTTTATAAATCATTCGATTTGAAAGGTCCTTTGATACACTATCATCTACGTGGGAAAACACGAAAAGATAAGCAAAGAAAAATTACATTACATAGTCACTCTAACAAAATTGATCAAATCTTTTTGAAATTTTTATGAAATGTTCTTGTGACCATTTTTAGTAGTTGGTGAAAGTTTCAAGTCCATAGCTGTATTATTTCAGAAGTTATGTTAAAAAGTAATTTTCAATTTTACGGAAATTCTGGTTATTGCATATTTTACGTCTTTGTCAATTTTTCAACAGATTTTCCCCGATTTTAGAAAAAGTAATGAGAAATTAGAAAAATTATCTCTTCAAAGTACCGTCTGGGTGTGATTCAGATTTTATAGAGATACTGATCGAAACCTTTGGATAAGTATTTCTGTACAAAAAAGTGTTCACAGAAAGAGAAAAAAAATAAACATCATTGTAAAATCATAAGTTTCTTCACTTCGTTCAGAATCTAAAATAAAGAACGCTTTTGGAACGCATAATTGGTGATAACAGTGGTACAGTGGTTATTCGAATAACGTAATATATTTTCATATCTACATTAGCAAAATGAATTATGATGAGTGGATCACCCAAAATTTCTTTTGTTCATGAAATTTGTGGGAGTGGGTAAGCTCGTTCGAGGGTATCTGTGGTCGTGAACTTGTCGCCGCCTGATAATGTCTTTCTAAAATTTTATCGCCTACAGTAAAAAAAAAAAAAAAAAAAAAAACTGGAACAACGATTTTGCTGATAATGCACACAATTAAATTCGAAAAAAACCATAGATAACAATAAGTATTCTTTTCCGTGTTAACGACGCGTCAAAAATTTATTGAAACGCACGTTATACTGTACGTGTCACGCAACAAAGCGTTGGCGCGTACATACGTTATATTATGTTCTGTGAACAGAGCCTATTTAAGTTATCCCTGTATCATCTAAATTGTACCACGACTACATTTTTTTCTAAGAAAATATCATTACCCAACTGTAATTTATTAAAAGACATTCTTCATAAAATCGTAACCATTCTTACATTGCTTCTGCTAGTGCCATAATTCGTATCTTTAGAGAAAACAAACGGCATAATAAAAACAAAAAAAAAAAAAAAAAAAAAATAATAAGTAAAGTAAAATAAATTAAGTAGAGTAAATTAAAATTAAGTGTAGAATAATGATAAGAAAAATTGTAGACAAGAAAGCCAGATAGAATTAGCACCACGGGTATTCTTCACTACGGTCAGATACTCTTGGTAGTTGTGTAGAATTAAAAAAATAGATTAATCATTTCTTCATTAACACGATTCTGAACGAAGGAAGTTAATAATATAAAGAACAATTATTATTATAGTTGTTTTTTTCAAAATATCCACAAAGAGTATCTTGGCTTTCTCGTCTATACATATATTTGCTTTATTTAACTTTATTACATTCTTTACTTTACTTTACTTTACCTCCTTTAATTTACTTTTTTTTATCTAACAAATAACAAATAATAAAAAAAAAAAAAAAAATGAGAAAAGTGTTAGAAAAATGTTTAATTTTTTTTCTCATATTTTCAAAATTTTCTCGCGTTAAAATGTTTCTCATATTATTGTCTATCTATGTTTAAATTTTCATAAAGTTTGGATTAAAAATAGATAATTTCCGGCTTTCTTGCCAATACTTTACTTTATTATTTTTTTTTATTTAACAAATAAAGAAAAATAAATAAATGCTAGGAAAATGTCCAAATTTTTTTTTTCAGAAGAAGATAGTGGGTAATTTTTATAGTCAGTTTCAGGACATCAAATTTTAAATTATTTTGGGCTGCATAAACACATGTTAAGACCGTATTCTCAGTAGTCTACAAAAACTAATAGTCAAAAAACTGAACAACTTCGCACCATGGGTCTTCTTCACTCCTTTGGTCGGATTTGTTGGGTGCGTTACAATTTGAAGAAACGATACATCATTTCTTCAACAAAACGATTCTGAATTTGAATAGAACTGATTTCTGAGCTTCAGTTTATTCTAGACAATTTTACTTAAAAATAATAAAGTTTATTATTATTATAAAAAAAAAAATAATATAACTCAGCCAGTTTTATGTTCCACTATTAGGTAGCTGGGAAAAAGAAAAATTGTTAGAAAAAAAAAATTGTATGACATCCTATTGAACTATTTTCGTATCACTTTTTTGGAAAAATTCTCTCAATTTGGTATGAATTTTGATAATGCTATGGGGTTTTCGACTTTAATGGATTTTATTTCGAATAAACACTGTGGTTAGGTTTTCATGTCTAAAATACACCACATTCTAGGATTACTCACAGTATAAAGCTAATACCCGTTCGATCTACACGTGAAAAATACTATAATGTAATTTCTTGTATTGTACACGGTATTTTTATCATCTTTCGCGTTCCTACGATTTTCCATAAAATGTCTCCTAATCCTTTTATCTGTCCTACATCCACCCCTAACATCGACCCTTATTCCCATTTTATCTCGTGAGTTTTTTTTGCGTTTCAATGACGCATGTGTTTACTGTCCTTTGTTACTCGGGTTTGTTACGTTTCAAAATAGAGTAATCCGATCAGGCCTGTGTATGCTTAAGTGGTTAAAAGGAAGGACTACTTTAACTGAACCAAATAATATACCTACGCATTATACATATAGTTCATACGGGTTTTGGAATTAGCGTTTTCAACATGTCGACAATATGCATTATATAATTATTGAACACCTTTGTTGTTTTGGCTGTTTTGGAAATTTCTATTTTATCCCTACTTGAGCCAATACTTTCCCAGTCCGTCCCTGTATTGCATTAAAGTTTAAAATGATCCGACAAGCCTACACACACGTCTAAACAGTTTACAAAATAAATTTAACCGCCATTTTTTCAACAATTTTATTCGTTTTTCAATTACTTGTATGTAAAGATTAATTAAGCGTTGAGATTTTAGATTCTGAGTAAAGCAAAGAAGCTAGTACTTTAACAATGATATTTGTTTTTCTTCCTGTGAATACGTTTTCTTATAGAAATACTAATTCAAAAATTTCAACCAGTAATTTTTTGAATGAGAATTTTGGTCTTGTTAGTATTTTTAAATAGTCATTTTTTTTTGTCATTATTTTGTGTAGTTAATTCCAAATTTTGGAAAACTTGAAAAGACAAAACGTCTTTTAAACTTGTTTTTTTTTAATCCAAACTTTATGAAAGTGTATATACACTATACAGGGTGGGGAAAACATGGTAGTCTTAGTCTATATGATATTCATAATCAGTGCAACTAACAAGAACTTGTGTTTTTTAATTTTCATATTTTCATATTTTGTATTATGACCCATTTAGATTATTCCTGTATAATATTATGACTAGTATTTAATTTATTGACATTGGTAAAGATTTTTTTTTTAAAAACGCATTTAATATTTTATATTTTTCTATAGAATAATAATTATGCATCTTGGTCAGTGTTGAAATTATTTATTATGAATTCATCTATTATCTCATCTAAATAACTCTAACTTTAGATTACATTTGTTTCAAACACTCAGTGACTTCATTGAAAGAATTAAAAAGCGGACATACTTCGCACGATGGGTGTACTTCGCACGATGGGTGTACTTCGCACGACAGGTGGTATTCTCTTGACGGGCGTATTATATTTTAAAGAAACGATAAATCATTTCTTCAGTAAAACGATTCTGAACGAAGAAAGTTAATAATATAAGAAAATAATTAATTATTACATTATCATTTTGCAATATAATATTATTCAATTATAATATTATAAATCCAGAGTTTGTCATCGCGTATTTTTCAATATCGACTGTATTTTCCCGGAAGCAATATAAAAAACCCTAGACGCTACATAGCGGACATCAAAATGTGGCCCTCTTATTGGTCGATATCAATAATCGACAAAATTTTAGATTCTGAACGAAGTGAAGAAGCTTGTGTTTTTACAATGATATTAATTTTTTTTTTTTTATTTATTATTTTTTTTTTGTGTACAACTTTTAGTAGAGAAATACTTGTCCAAAAGTTTCGATCAATAACTTTTTAAAACCGGATTTACCTCTAGATTGTACTTTAGGATGGTCATTTTTTGAATTTCTTAATTCTTCATTTTTTTTTTTTTTTTGGAAAAAATTACTCAAAATTTGAAAATACGACTCGGAAACCATAATTTATTGATCCGAATTTTATGAAAATTTTAACATAGATAGAAAATCATATAAGAAAGATTTTGACGCAAGAAAATTTTGAAAATGTAAAAAAAAAATGTTGAACATTTTTTTTTCTTATTTATTTTTTATATTATTAACTTCCCTCGTTCAGAACTGTTTTATAGAAAAAATTATTTATCGTTTCTTAAAAATTAAATACACTCGCCAAGAGAATCCCTCCCGTCGTGCGAAGAACACCCATCGTGCGAAGTATGTCCGGCTTTTTTTAATTATTCGTTTATCAAAAATTTTCTTACACCAAAATATTCGCAATGTGGTTACTGGTTCTCCATCCATGTACCAAGTTCAATAAAAATGGGTTGTACGAACTATTTTTATATGCGTTTTAGTGTGTAATTTTATGTAAAACTAATAAATTCCGTCAAAAAGCAAATTCTCAACGATTATGAAAAAAAAGTTGACTTATGATTTTCGAGATTTTTTTAATACCGTTGGTTATACATATAAGTATGTTTGTGTTAAATATTCAGCTCATAATATCTCTACGTTAAAATTTTTATAAATAAAAACTTACAAAAAATGTTCGATTTAAAATTTTTTTAAATTTCTATACTTAAATTAAAAAAGATCAAATGTTTTTGAAAATTTTATGAGGTATGTA
>JAIPRM010006468.1:0-18626 GCA_025469315.1 Stegophylla sp. TES_Ste_2020 | reverse complement strand
ATTAACTTCCTTCGTTCAGAATCGTTTTGCTGAAGAAATGATTTATCGTTTCTTTAAAATTTAATACGCCCGTCAAGAGAATACCACCCGTCGTGCGAAGTACACCCATCGTGCGAAGTATGTCCGGTTTTTTTTTTTTATAAAATAGTCAAATACCTCTCGGGGTGAATCCAAGTTGAATTACATCGGTAATAAATTAATCATATTTATTATTTATTTTTATTTTATACAGAATCTTGAATTGGGAAAAGATATCGAAAACATAGGCTTTAAAACGGTTGTTGGCAATAAAATACCTATACTCTTAGATTAAGACGTATATCATACGTTTTATTTAAATGGATAATATTGTACCAGAGTTGCAAATTGCTGGTCCGTTATAGCACTGGGGTTATTACCGAATTATGCTAATGACTGTGTTTAGAATGTTAATTCGTCCCAATTCCCATGGCGGCGGCAGGTGACGATACTTGTGTATTATAAAGAAATGTGTTCATAAAACAAACAATTAAACACACAAACATTTGAGTATTCGTTAACAACGATTTTTATAGGTATGCTTTTATATTTTTACATGCTTAGCGTTGGCAGAGAACATTAAATTCAATTTTGAACCATTATAATATAATACATATATTTAATCATAAACATAATAATTACTATGCTAAGAAATCAGTATGCAATTAATTTTCAAATTTAAAATGTATACTGGCATAAACATTTTAAATTCTGAGCGAAGCGAAGAGAGTCTAGTGTTTTTACAACGTTGTTTATTATTATTATTTTTTTTTTCTTTGAACACTTTTTCGTACAGAAATACTTGTCGAAAAATCTCAATCAAAAATTTTTTTAAACTGAATTTGTCTCTAGTTGGTACTTCTCATTTAATCATTTTTTTTTTTTTTTTTGAGGGATGAACTACTAAAAATTTGCCAAAAAAAAAATCGGAAACCATTATTTTTTCATCCAAACTTAATGAAAATTTAAACATTGATTGATATTAATCTAAAAAATATTTTGGCACAAGAAAATTTCGAAAATGTGAAAAAAAAATTGAACAAATTACTAAATTATATCAAAATAAAGTAAAGTTAAATAAAATAGAATGAAGTGAAACAATGATAAGTAAAGTAAAGTATAGACGAGAAAGCGGAACGTAGTTCGCTTCACGGGTATTCTTCGGTTTTCGAGTCAGACACACTTGGCGGGTGTGTTGAAAATGACGACTTTTATTGTTTTTTATATTATTAACATACTTCGCTCAGAATCGTTTTATTGAAGAAATGATTTATTGTTTCTAGAAAAATTCAACATGAGTAATACTTTGGTGCAAAAAATTTGTTTGTATTTGAAAATTGTATTTTTCTAAATTTTTTTTTATAATATTTTTGTCAATTTTTTTCCCATTACTCAGTTATTGTTAAAATATATATAGTTTTTGTTTTGTTGATAAAATTTTAAGTAAAATTGTTTTGAATTGACTGTAGCTCCGCTGATACTATCTATTTCATAAGTTCTAATTGATCCGTTGATCCCCACGAAGAAATTTCTAGATCCGCCCCTGTGTGGACTGCTCCTCTATCCGGTCTTAACCGAATAACTTCGGCAACCGAGTGTTTTCGGCAAACGTTGAATATCATGCTCGTGCTCGTGTTTCGTGTCGAGTTCGTTCGTTTTTTTTTTTTTTTCTGCCATCGCGTATTCTCGTTTAAAAGCACCGGCGGCACAGTCGGGGGCGCGTGTAGGCAGGGGATGGGTTTACATGTGTAACAACCCCTATCCCCCGGTCGCGTTTTTAAGAGTTATACCCGTCCTCCTCCGCGATATGATTGTACATAATTTATTACCATGCGAAAAACTTCCGAGAATCATTAGCCGTGATACTCGGGGAAAAATTCTCGTAAAGTTGAAATTTGGTGTGATATCGTAGTGCTACACGAGAAAAAGGTCAAAAGGTCCCCATCGATCCGTGTGCCGCTAAAAAATTTACTCGGGTTCACACGCACGGATTGCAGAAAATTATTTTCAGTGGATGTCTTCGACGCGTTAATAGTCGACTACACGTCAACATGTATAATTATTATGTTATATTGAGAATCATAATAAATACATTTCAGAGATCACGTGAATATTTCTGAAAATTTCCTTTTAAGAAATTTCTCAAAAATTAAATTTTCCAAATTTAACATCTCCATCTATTAATACGCATATTGTATAGCATATAAAATTGCCCTGCAAACAACATGTGCTTGAAATTGGCACCGCTACATTGTGCTAGACACTTAAAACCTGCGCCAAAATTTTGCAAATTATTTGCTAAAATTTGCTAAGCAATTTTCAGAATTTGCATACTTACCAATTTTCTGATAAAAATGTTACTTGCGTAACTTTTACATTATTTAAGTTAGTAAAATTTTCGTAAAATGCGTTTAACAATCCCAATTCTTCACATCTAAAACTTATTGTTTGAACTCAATATTTCCTCTTAGACCGCGGTGGGTACAGATCGCTATTAGCTTCGGCTACAGCAATTATTTTAAACACGTTTCATGAATAATTGCATAATCCAGATTAAATAAGAACCTAAATAAACTATTAAACGTGCATGATCTCAAATCTAAATATATATTTTATCATATGATTTATTCATATTTATCATTTTGTAATATAATACATACTTAGAAATTTGACATATTAGAAGGTTTATACATATATTATGCATATTGTAAGAAAAAAACAAACTTTTTTAAATAATGAATTAATAATATGATAATGAGTTTCAAAATTTGGGATTGAGATTTGTGATTGGAATGAAGTCTGGTATATAAATTTGATAAAGGGATTATTAGAAAATTTCTAAAATAAAATTAAATGTTCCAAAAAAAACTTAGAATTAATTCAATTATAATTCCGTACCATTAGTCGTTGAATAATTTTAAATATACTACTTTCCAAGAATACAAAAATAACAAAAATTATAAAAACATGTAAATGTGATTACACTTATTTTTAATTTAAAATTTTCCGTTGTATTTCTTACATTAATAATGAAATATCTGGTTGGAATTTTATAGTTTCAATTCTTAAAATTAAATTAAGGTGCCCGTTCGTACTACATATTATTATTATATTATGATTGTACACATAAGACACGTCATGCACGTGTAAGTGTTCATTCGAATCGATAGAAAAACGACGCGGTTAGAAACCTGTTGCACACAAACGGACATAGTGAAATTATTGGAGTTCCGTTTTTTGCCCACATTTGACAACACGGAACCCTAAAATGACTAACGGCTCCGGTGGAGATCCGACTTGTTGCGGTACTTAGGTACAGAAAAAATTAGTTTCCGCTCCTACGCCACATTATGACGTCAGACACTTTCCTGTAAGGTATAAAGGAAATATAAATACACATTTCCCTCGATTACACATGCATATGAGTAACGGTTACACTTTTAGCCTAAAACATTAAATAAATTATTATTTTATTTTTTTTAAACGAATTATTATGCATTTCCAAAATTGGTCAAATTACTTTTCACACTTTTTTTCCGCTCATATTGTACTATTGGTGACAAGGAGTAAGAATTCCAAATACAATTAGTTTTTAATTAACTGTATAAAATTACTAAAAATACTAAATTTCATAAAAATCTAGTTTATGGCTTTTTTTACAGTTTTCATTTATATTGGAAATATTTTTCCGCTGTTTTTAGATAACATTTTATGAATTTTGGAAAATGTCCAAATGTTTAGCATAATTTAGAGCTAATTTTAAATGAGAGGTTAAGATTTAGTTATAAAAATATGATATTAACAAACGTCACTTTGTATTGCTAACAACACTTTGTATTTAAAAATCTGGGCATACTTCGTTCCTCCGAACCCGAAAACGGGAGAACTGTAAACAGAAAAATAATGTTAATGAGAAAAAAAGTGTTCATATTTCCAAAATTTTCTTGCGCCAAAATATATCTTATACTAAAATTTTCATAAAATTTGGATTAAAAAAAAAGGTAGTTTCCGAATAATTTTTATCGAATTTTGTATAGTTTTTCTCCAATATTGATTTTTCTATTGAGAATTTCAAAAAATCACCTTATAAAATATCATCTAGAGTCGAATTGCTGTTCAAAAAATTTCTAGTCAAATCTTTTGGACAAGTGTTTCCATATGAAAAATTGTTTACAAAAAAAATGCTAGGACATACTTCGCACTATGGGTACTCTTCGCTCCTCTGGTAAGATTTGTAGGGTGCATTGAATTTTAAATAAACGATAAATAATTCTGAGCTGAGCTTCATTTTATTCAAGACTATTTTAAATAAAAATTATTAAGTTTAAAATTAATTTTTACTCAACTAGATTTATATTTTACTATTGATCGGGAACACGAGGCGTTTTTGTCAAATTTTGGGCAGATATTTCCAAATTTCGAGAAAACTGTTGAAAATTTTGAAAAATAACCTCTCAAAAGTACCATCTAGGGGAGAAGCGTGATTAATATAGTTGATTATCGAAACTTTTGACAAAGTATTTCCATACAAAACGTGTTTAAAGAAAAAAAAGCCCGATTTTGAAAACCGCGCTTTCAATCGCGTATCTGCGACTCTCCTCGGGTAAAACGCCCGCTCCATATTATTTCCAAACGCTTCCCTCCCCTCTTGGGTGCTACGCTCTCGTTGTAAATCAAACACCGACCGTGCGATTGTTATCACATGGCGTTCTTCTCGGAATTTGCCGGACGAATATCCTGTGTGTGTCGGCGGGAAACGCGAGAGAACACTACACACACCGCGTTTATATTGTACACCGACGTGTGTTCGCGGAGATTATAAACGTATTTTCGGATACGGCGAATCCGCCCCCCCCCACACACACACACACACACACACACACACATAACCCTCGACCCTTCGTCACCCCCCCCCAGCTCCCACACTCGTTTTGTTTTATTATTTGTTGTAAGAAGCTTTTCTGCTTCTGCAGTGTTATTCTACTGCATGTTTCGCGCGAAGTTTAATTAACTTTCCACGGCAAACACAAAAGCACACGTCGTCGGAGGGGGGGGGAGGCTCCCGGAATATCTACTCGGTCGCGGGTCGACGATGGCGGGTGGGGGTGAGCGGTGAAATTGAGCACAAGGCTCTCTTGTACGCACACGCGGTTCGAGTGTACTTTTGAAAAAAACACATCCATAATAATAATAATAATAATATGATTGTGTTCCATTGTGCGGCGGCACGGCGGTGGCCGTGGGTGAAAAGAGGTGGAGGTAAGTGGAGTGCTCGTGTTGTCGTGTTTGCATTGTTGTCGTGCAGTTCTTTCGCCGGTTCTATACGAAAATCAGATTTATTCGTACTTAGACGCGTACAAAAGCTCGCCCGTCTGTAATAAATATCTCTCTGTATATTTTTATTTATATTGTATATCAGTCCTGACCGAGCTGTTGCATTGTGTCGAAACGAACGATTAATGCGTAGGGTATTGGACGGAGAAACGACACAATTTTACCACCGGATAAGTACCGCGATACGCATAACCAGTGGATCGGTGGTAACCTTTTTGTGTCTACCATAAGGGCCGTAATTTTATAATAAGTTTTCGTCTAGGGCCGCCGAAAACGCCCGGCGTTATATTGAACTTGCAATTTTTTTCGTGTACCCAAAATCATAATACGAGTATAAACAGGTTATAATATAATCATGTTCATTTTCTATTTCTATGGAAATAAAACGAGTTACAATTAAAGAGTATGTATTTTTAGTTTCAGTTTCTACAATAACTGTTGATTGGTTATCGACTTTGATTGAGGTTCGATAATATTTTTTGGAAAAAATACTTTTGTGTATTTTCTTTCAATCTAAACTTAATGAAAATTAAATTATAGACAGACAATAATGTAAAAAAAAAAAAAATTGACCAAAGAATGTTTTTAATGTTTAAAATGTGCTATATATTTTTTAAAATTTTTTAAAATACGTTTTTCTCATTAAAAATCTCTTTTCCTGCTATTAGTTAATAGTGGAATATAAAACTTGTGGAGGAAAAAATATTTCTTTTTTTTTTTTTTTTTACAAATACAATAAGAATTTGATAATTTTTAAATGAAATCGCATCGTATTCATATAAACTGTTTTATCAATAAAACGATTTAACGTTTCTTTAAAATTTTTCAAACACACTCTCTAATCCCACCAAAGGAACGAAGAATGTACCAATGGTACCACACGCCCTTAAACAGCCGTCTTTATATTACTATTATTATTTATAATTGTATTAATAACAAATAATAATATTCTCGGCCCCAATTAGAATTATCGTATTGTTTTGTCCAACCGTCTTTTGCGGGAAGAATAATATATTCTAGTCGCCACGTGCCGCCGCCGCCCGAGGTATTGTACCGAAATCGGAAATTAGGGTCTAACAGCAGCTATTAGGGGAGCGATTCAGACGCGTTTTGACCAGACGCTGCAGAATATCACGATCCAATAAAACGTCGTCACCGGCGCGAGGCAACGACGCTGTTCGCAGTTCCAGGGTCGTTCACAAAATGGGATTTCACGTCGTTTGTACCGCGCCAACTCGAATTCCGCGCGTCGTCGTGACTACGCTAGCCGAGTGGTTATTTAAAAGCCGAACGGACGAAATTATCAACGATAAGAATATTTCATTAGTACGACTAGAATTTTGTAGCGAAATAAACGTGTAAAAAAGCATTTTAAGTACCCCAAAAAGAGCAAAAAAAAAAAAAAAAAAGTGCAATCATTAAATTTAATATTACAATAAAAAATCTGGACATAATATGTCGCGTTATAGGTGTTCTTGTCTCCTCGGTTGGAAATCGCTCTTCGAGTGTGTTTGATTTTGAACAAATGATAAATCGTTTTTCAATATATCAAACAATTCTGAACCGAGATTCAGTTAATTAAAGTTTTTTTTATTAAAACAAAAATAAAAAAGCCATTTTACTCAGTCAGTTTTATACTCCATTATTGACAACAGGAAAATAACTTTCACATAGATATTCAAAAAAAAAATAAATAAAAATACCAAATTATTTTTCATACCTATCTATATTTAACTTTTTATAAAATTTGAAAAAAAGTTTTAAAGGTGTTATTGTTAAATTTTGGTTAGTTTTCCCCAAATTTTGGAAAAACTATTGAGAAATTCAAACAATGACCTCTCTAAAGTACCATCTAGAGCCAAATTCTGTCAAAAGTTTTGTGGAAATTATTTGTACACGAAAAAAAGTTTACAGAAAAATTAATAAATAAAAATAAACATCAGTGTAAAAACACTACCTTCTTCACTCCAACCAGAATCTAAAATATTATTTTCACAGTAAACCAAAAATGTATGTACCTATACATTTTTACTTTGGTATTTCTGGTAATAATTATTATTAAGCAGAAAAATAATGTATTCAGAGTTATTATGTGCATTTTTCATTAAATTTATGTAAAAATAAGAAAAAAAAAGTACAAAAACGAGAAAAAAGCAAAAAAAAAGCATATTTAGTAGAAAAAAAGGAAAATAAAAGTACAAAAAAAGTTAACTTTATTGAAATCAGAATGATTTAAAACGTTTCTCTCTGCGAAATTATCTCTCTATCACACTTTCTTAAAAATAGCATTTGCTACAAAATCTGAAATTAGAATAAAATGAAGAATCGTGACCAGAGGTGGGAATAATATTATAATTCTTTTGGATGTAGTTTTTTTTTTTTTTTTTTTTGAGTCTACGCTGCCAATTGGCGGTTTGAAATCAGTACAAAATTTCTAATCATACGAATCAATGGCTAATTTTATTTTCGCACACTCGAGAACGTTTCGAGTAATAGAATATTAATATTTTCATATAATAAAAACTGATAAGACTGATCTCTGACAAGAGAATATGATATGTTGACTTTTTGAAAAATCGGTTTTACATGGCCATTTAATAAATCTAGGTCTTATTTAGGATTCTGTCAAATATTTATTACTAATATTTACTTACTAAGTGTGAAAAACTATTAGAACTGCGTTGATTTAACATACATTTTATTTGACATTTTTCAAACTGATCATTTTTTTTTTTTTTTGTTTTTTTCTTTTTTATAATATTAATATTAAAATTATATTTATAAAAAACGCCGAACACATTTCGCATTACGTCGAAACGAATCGCTCTGTAGACGACGTTTCGAGTCGCTTAAACGATATATCAAAAACAAACAGCTATAACAAAGGCGTTTGTAAAATATTCGAGCGATTTTCATTGACACAGATTTTAATTATTTATTTAACTAAACGATTTCCACCCACACACGCTCGACGCGTACATACACGTACATGCCAGATGGCATAATATAATAGTAAGATTAAATGTATATGGGCCGGAAAACGCTTTATAATATTCGCCACGTTATAAATTGGGCGCATTTAAATAATTGTTCGCCGTGTTCAACGTTTTGATTATTTCACTACGGTACTTTTGTATATTTTATTAAACGCAGCATTGCAGCTCGCAGTAATTACCGTAATTACCGCGGGTTCCTACTGTTACGCGTGTGTTATATTACAAATAATAATTAATGAATCGAAAAGTTTTAAAATCTATAATGGTGTACGCATACGATTCTATAAAAACTCATATTTTAATTTAAATTATTTCGAGTAACACGATATGACATTTGTATAATAATTGTCAATATAAATAAATAATTTAATGGTTTTCTTGAAAGTATTTTTTTTTTTTTTGATTATCCTTAAATAATACGAAGATAATATTTTTATTCAATGATAATATCTATTATTTGATTGAAATTGTATTCAAATGACATATTATAGGCCACAAATTATATTATTATCTATCGTTGAAAAATAGTACATAGCTATATCATACTTTGATATATTATTGTATGAATATTTTTTTTTGGAATTTCGATTAACGTTTTGATTTAATTTATATATATATATTTAAATTATTTCGATAATTTAAATTGAATTGAATGGGAATTTGTTAAAAGGAACTTATGTACATTTTAACAGTATATTTTCAGGAAAGACAAAAAACAATTTTCCATTTTGTAAATTTTCCATCTTTATACATAATATAATGGATATAGATATTTTTCAACATTTTATTATGAATATTTTTAAATAATTTCATACAGCCGATATGATACAATGGAATGCTTTTTTAACACAAAACAATGTGTTTACGTATTTACCATAAAACTTTTTTTTTGGTCAATTATGTTACTTAAATCTTTATTAACATAAATTTATATTCAATTATATTTTTAAAATATTTTAGATACTTAAGCTGTTTCAAAATATACATTCAAATTATACGAAAATATTTCTTCTGCATAAAAACAATAATATTTTAAAAAAAATACTGCCTGAGGAACTTCTCATTTTGTATTTTCAAAAACGTTTTTGGAAATTATTTTAAAAACTTCAATAATATTTAACTATTCAATTTTAATATTTATATTCACACAAATGTTTTAAAAACAATTCTATTAATATTTCACGTATAAATTACAAAAATAACCTCTCAAATTTTTGGGCAAGTATTTTTATATGAAAACGTGTACAAATATATATATATATATATATATATAAAAGAATCAGGGAAAATCGGTTCGTTCAGAACCTAAAATCAAAAAAAAAAAAAAAAAACGCGCAGAGACGGTATTGTTATGATTTTGGTTTCACGCGTTTTGCTTTGGACTCTGGTTACTACTCGCATGGCCCCACGTTTAAATTATCTCGCAAAACAAACGGGCACGTATTTACGTGGCGGCGACGACGCAAAGGCCGGAAACGGCACGAAAAACGGTTTAAACAAAACGAAAACGTCTCTTCGCTCGCGTTATAATATCCGTCCGTCCATTTTATGGCCGTCCGCGGAGGCGCTGGCCGCGGCAAAACGTACGCGATAAAATAACATCACGAGTGAATAATAATTATTATTATAATAATAATAATAATAATAAATATTATATAGACGTTTTATTCGCGACGGGTTATATCCGCGGCGGCGTGAGACGCGGACATATTTTTACGAGTTGCCGTTTTTATATGTAAGTTTCGAACGATATCGGCGATGTGATGACCATAACGACAGTAGTAATCCGGCCGCGACGGAAAACGGACCTTTCGTTTTATCGCTGTCAATTAAAAACGCGCGAGGACGAATGATGGACGAATGTTATAAAAACCGAAGCGATCGCGTCATCGCTTTTGAAAATATATTTTGAATCTTCAATTGAACGCGAGGAACAGAGACGGACATTTTCTTATTTTTTTGATATATTATGTATTTTATATCCAATAATTATACTTACATGATGTCATTTTTATTGAAAATAAATAACATTGAAAATATGTTACCCATATAGTTTAATAACAATGTCCTTCTTTAATAGTAATTTCAAAAAAAAAAAAAAAAAAAAAAATGTATTTTGTATCTTAGAGATAAAGTATCTGGTATCTTGTATCTATACGAGTGCAAATTGATGTATTTTGTTTCTAAAATCTAGATACTTTTTTTTTTTTTTTTAGTATCTTGCCCATCCCTGCATAGGAAAACTTGTTGGAAACCCAGGGATGAAAATGTATTTGAAAACGTTTTTGATTTGTTATTCAACTGAAAAATGTAAAAACAAAAAATTAAATGGAAAAAAAGTAAAACGATAACATTAATAATAATAATAATAATATAAACGAAAAAAATATAAAAACGAAAATGGAACTGAATTAAAAGTTTTATTTATTTACTAATTATAAACAACGGATATGTACTACATTTCATATTTCGAAAAAACAGTTAAGCGAACGGCTTTTTGAAAATGCTTCAAAATTACAACGAACGAATTGTATTTGCTTTTAAGCCACGAATCGTAGTTCACCGTAGGCAAAGGAAATAATTTATTATCCGTACCATAATTAGGTTTAAAATAATTAACTGAAGAAATGAATTGCGATTAAAGATTAAACAAATAATATAACTCGATTCGAAATGAATAATACAATTATTAATAGCTTTATATTATGTAACTCATGTCCACAAAGTCTTTTAATACATAAAACTTTTTCGAATGACTCGCAATAATTGTAATATTAATTAATTTTTAAACCATGGCATTATAAATTATAAAATTATATACATTTTTTTTTTTTTTTTTTTTAGATGATTTAAAAGCATTAAGACTTATTTTAGCTTAATTGAACGTCTTTGTACGAAAAAAAGTATATTTTATGTACCACAGACACACGTTCTATATAATATAAACATGCTAAACTTTATATTTACTAAAATATAATATATTATCTCACATTAATTTACATAATGATAACCACCGACATACAGATGCTTTCGCTTTTTTTCGTTTTTTCTTTTTTTTGTTTCACTGTTATAAACTTCATTTACACGCCTCGTGAACATTCTGTGCTTTTAAGGAACATGACACATCTTATTTTATGAGACAGCTTTTTCGAAATCCTCGAATATTTTTTAAGAATTATTATGGTAGTACACGAGCGTGTAAAACACGTTATTTACAGTTAGGCGTGTTTTTAAATGGTGATTTTATTAACTTCTCCCGACAAACACGTACGTATAAATCTAACACAGTAATAAAAATATACTAATTTCATGCACATTTATGATTTTGACTAACCGCAGATGTGCGGCGTTGAGGACGGTATGTTATAGGATTTATTAACAACTAGAGTTTCGAAATAATGGAGTTGGCATCGTTCTCAATTAGAGCTTTATTAAATGTTCATGAAATTTACTCTCTTGAAATGTTTCATGAAATATTTCATTTACATTGAAAAAAAAAAAAAAAACAAAGGTTACCTATATTGTTTAGTAATACTTCTATAATCAGGGTGAGAGAACAGTGAACATGTTTTGGAATTAGAAGTATGTCTGCATGAAAATTGAAAATACAAAGAATTTATTACTTATTGACGAATAGTGCTCATGATTTTTTGTATTTTTACTCAGATTGAAGATAATAATTGTAATATTTTTAGTTTTTAATTTTTAATATTTTTATGTTTATTTTAAAGCTTCTGAATATAGGTCATAATATATATATATTATATACCTATATAATATTACCATACATAATACATATTACATATTACAGCTTAGACCGAATCATATAAATTTACGTCAGTTAATATATTTAACAAGAATTACATTTGTGAACTGTTATTTTTTTTTAAAATGTTCATTTCAATAAAATTTCTCTTTTATTCAATTTTTCTCTTTTTCTCGATATGATACAAAGAATATTTATCGTATCTCGACAAATATCTATCCAATTGGTTGGTTGGTATATTAATTTTCTATTACAAAACAGGAATTGATAAAAAAAAAGAAAATAGTTAACAACATAATAATTAATAATTATATATTATTATACTTAGTTCAATGTGAAATTTTGCATTATTATATTATAAAATTATAATTGTAAATATAATACTTAGTTCAATGTAAAAGTTTGCATTATTTTACTATAAAATTATAATTGTAAATATAAACAAGTAAAAGAGTAAAATTGTATTGAAATTATGATGTAAAGATCATTAAAATTATTCATGTTTTCGCAACGACTGTGTAAGAGCTATATTAAGTTATTTTTAATAACCAATATTTTTTTTTTTTTTTTTAGTATTAATTACTAGACAATTGATATCATATTCAAATTTTAAATATATTTTTGAGGAAATTCACTACTTTATTGACATACTGAGCTGGTTTTTTAATGTTTAAAAATAATAATTCCACTGAAATATTTCAAGTGAAATATATTATTCAATATTTTCGAATTCTCAACACTCTAAAACAGAGTAAATTGTCATGACACGAGACGCGTAAATACTTGAAAATAATATAATATATTATTGATTTTAGTAACAATATAGACAAGAATTTCAGATATCACGTAGGTAGTAGTATGTCGGACGAAGGCGGGAATCGAAATGACGAAAACCTATCTAATAATAAACAGAGGTGATATTGTGTAAATTAATACAAACTTCAAAAATGTGTCGTGCGGCCGGTTTAGCGCTCGGCAAAACGCCGCGTTTTACCAACACACGGATTTCCCATTTAATTATTTTACGCGTACCAGTTTTTGTTTACTCAGCTACAAATCCGTGAAGTGTGCGCAAAGTACAATTATTGTAGTTAATGTACCCCCGCCATTGAAAACTGCAGTCAAACACGAGTTCGATTTACGCGTTTCGGCTAAGTACGTTTTAATATTATTATTTAAAATAATTTTTCGATTTCGATTTATTGGAGTAACATAAAAATTTGATTTTTGTGACTACAACGCAAATCACCTTAGAACTTATAGAACATTGGTTCCCAACCTTTTTTATTCTATTCCCCCCTTGTATATTTTCAAAATTCATATCCCCCTTAAAATATAATTTTAATAATATAATAATTATTAATTATTTGATATATAATAAATTATACAAAGTAACTATAAGTATACGTTTATTTATACAACTAACGAATTTTTATTTTCATTATTTTATACATTAGATATTAGTTAACCTACTAACTCATAACATTAAATATAAAAACAAAAATAATAGCATATAAAGTATAAATATTAATTAAATAACTGAAGTAGATTTAAAATTATTTTCTAAGAGGTAATTTGTTGAATATCTGAATAGTTTTTCCACAATTTGGGAAATAGTTCTCAAAGTTTAAAAAAAAAAACGAGCTTTAAGAAAAATTCAAAAAATTATCAAGATAATTTTATATTAGATAACCATTTTATTAAATGTGTGAGATAAAATGATACTCAATATTATTTTTATCTATATAATGCACAACATTTTGCACTAATATCGTATATCCTGTCAATAAACGATTTTAAATGTTATATAGATTATGACGATTACAGAAGAAATCATTTTTTTTTATTATTATTATTATTATTGTTGTCATTTTACGAGTTCCTAGTTCAATAAACTCTCTTGGAAAAACGCCAAACTATAATGTTTACACATTTAACATGTCAGTTTTTAACAAAATGTTGACCGTTTTTTTTGGCGAAAAAAACTTTGAATAGAATCGTTTTTCAAACAACTCAATTTTGAATTTAAAACAAAAATCGTGTTCTGTCAGAATGTCCTAGAATCAACATTATAGCACACTAATCATACCGTTATTTTTATTATTATTATTATTACTATAATTATTAGTAAAGTTAACAAATGGATTTAGCACTTACTTCATTTTCGTTTTTTAATTAAATTTCGCATAAAAAAAAAAAAAAAAAAATGCAAATATAGAGTAATTATTGCCTTGCATTGATTTTATTTAACGTATTAATCAACACGCACTCAACGTCACCCCTCCGAGATACTAATGTTGACATCCATTCCCTCGCAATAAATACAAAGCATAAAAAAAAAAAAAAAATCAATTTATTACTATCATTAAGAGATGGCTGTACCAGACCAACGACAAAAACAGATTTTCCCATTGTTTTTATTTGCACCACGAACGAAAATAAATTGTGGAATGATCATTGGTATTTTTTTTTTGTACATTGTAATAACGACTCGTCGTACTCTAATCTAAAATTTAAACGATTATTATTAAAAACCAAACATGAGATATTCATCAATCATAAAATGTCGAGCAGTTAAATATAGAATATAAATATTATATTAAATAAAAAAATAAAAACTTAAGACTAATCTGAACAGTTTTTTTAGATTAATATCGCCATAGTTGAGAGAACGAGCTACGACCTTGGGTTGAGTTTTGATGTGTTAACATATTTCTAGGGATTTTGAGTATGAAATATTTCACGTGCAATTTTCAATTTGAAATATTTCAAACTTGAAACTTTCGCCCTTCTTAAAATATTTCAATGAAATATTGAAAAATAAAAATGTGTATATATTTTTTTAAATTTGTTGTTTTTTGGTAATAACTTTAAAGTATAAGTAAAACGCTATCTACATATAAGTATAATTAACATTATTTTGTTTTAAAATATGATTTAGTCTTCTTTTGACTATTTTGAGTTTATATTATATGATTATAATTTATAATGATAATTGATATAACAATAATAATAATATGCAAATGTGATAAATATGCTATAGAATTCAAATAGTATTACTATAAATTATTGATAATAGTGTATCCAGTTCAAATTTATAAATATATCTAATAACTAATTAAGAATTATAAAAAATAAAATATAAAGAAATTAATATATTTCTGAAACCTTTTTTTAACCATACTTATATGAACTACTATGTAATTTGTAAAATTTACTACGTGAGAAATATTTCTAGAACATTTTCCCCTAATTTAAGTATAAGTGTTTACTGTATTTCCTACTATAGTTTTGAATCATATTTTTATTTTTTACGAAATATTAAAAGAAATGAAATTTCACTATACAACTCTAAATATTTCAGTTAAAACAATATATTATTATTTGATATATTTTTTTTCATATTCAATCACTCCATCAGAAACTCAATTTTACCATTAACTACGTAGTTGATAGTAAAGACATCTCTATGAGCCATAACCGAAACCTTTTTTTTTTTTTTTTCTGTGTACAGTACAAAGCAATAAAACGTTTAATCTGTTCATATAGCTAAGATTCGCGGAGCTTTACGCTAGCAAGGGTCGACTGAAGTTAATACACATTTTCTATTATGGTTCTCGACAAATTTCGGGGTAGCAGATAAAACTAAAAGACCCAAATGTAATTTGATTTTTTTTTTTTCCACTCGTTGCGTATAACAGCGACGGCAGCACTTGTATAACCGACAAAAAGAAAAAAAAATTAAATAATTACAGGCTCAAAATAAATTAAACCATAAGGGATGTCGAGTAATAGATAAAAAATTTATATTTTTATTTTATTCATGAGTGGTAGTGTTGGTAGTATAATACTTAATTTCAATAAATTGTTTTGTGTATTTTGATATTAGAACCATTTTTCTCGAGAAGTCTATTAAAAATTATAATATTTTTTTTAAACGGTGTAAAAAATTGAAAATCGTGAACGAAGCTATAACTATTTGCAATCGATTTCAAATTGTAGAAATCAAAACATTTAAACTCTTATTACACCGCTTTAAAATTATAACACCGATTTCGTTGTAAAACTTTCGTTGCTCGTTTGATATTATATTTTATTTTTATCGCAAATAGGAAATAATGAAAATCAGTGCCGTTTTGTTATAACAATAGAGACATTGATTACTGTTGAAAAATAAACTTGATAAATTAAAAAGCTAAAAATCGGCAAACGTCTTACAGTACTTTTAACATAAATTTAATACCATTAATATTACAAAACATCTCAATGAAACACTGCTAAGTTCATTGGTTAAAAATTTAATCTTAATCAATTGACTCTTCAACAATCACATAAAATAATAATAATTAATAATCAGACCAATTGGTTTATCATTTAAATTATAAATTATAAAATAATTTTTCAGTCAAGGCACGCCTTTCGCATGAAATAATGATAAATCGTGACACTTTTATGTGGACCGAATTATTGATTAAGCCGTAGCACAAAACCAATAAAAATAAATAAATAATTTAATTAAGTTAATTATCTTTTAAATGTAAGTGTTTATAATTTTTAAATGAAATATAATTCCAAGAATTTTATTGCGAGATCAAAATAGTTGCATTACTTGTTTATTAGAAAACAAATTTATATTATGTCTCCATATTATATCCTCAACCTTAAAAAAAAAAATTAAAACGAATTACTTGTTTGACATGTAAATACATATTCCATTGAATAGACTCTAATATTAACAAAAGCACATTTACTTCGTTTGCGTGTTTACTATATATATATATATATATATATATATTACATTACGTTGAAGGAAAAGTAAGTATATTTGTCAGGAAATATAAATCCCGCATCAATTTTAAATTTCTTGTTAGCAAACAAACAGTGACTGGTATTATATAAACAAATTTAAATTAAATTCAAAAGAATGGCTTTCTTTAAAATCATTAGTTTCTTAGAAATATAAAAACAAATCCTATTTTATGTTTTCGCATTCTATTGTATTGCGTGTACCGGGTGAAAAAAAAAACAATAAAATTACTATTAACTGTTATGCAACTTAAATTTAATTAAATTTCATAATAAAGAACATCAAATAATTTTTCAGCATTACAAAAAGTATATTCACTTTAACACGAAAAAATAAATAAATAAATAGTTTATAGATTGAATCCTTTGCTGTACTAGTGTACTAACTTGGAAATTCGTAAGTCAGCTTTTTTTTTCTATATTACTGAGTTCGGAGTTGGAATTCTGACGAAAATTACCTAAAATTACACACTTTGACAAAGATAGGTACAGAAAAAAAAAAAAAAAAATTTCAACTGATCTTTTTGGGACTTTGTACATAAGTGGGAAATTTCATTGCGAATACTTTTTGATGCAATACAATATTTTACCAACGAATAATTAAAAATTTTACAAGGGTTTAATAGAAAATAATATAATATATTTCTAGTTTATGAACTTCAGTGCTGGTATAACCTGTTACATTGTAAAGAAACGGCCTCAATTTCGTAACACTTAATAATCACTGATAAGATATTTATGTTCTATCCATATTTTTACTATCTAAGTCATAAAATGATTCTTAGAGTAATATCTATGATAATATGGTAAGCGATAATATTGTTTTTACTAAATTATTATGGTCTGTATGTCATTAGTCTAGGGCTCGGATGTTATTGCATTTGCAACTTTTTTCCTATTGCTTGGATTTGTTACCAAGTAAGATTTAAACTTGTTTCATACAAGAACGAATTGAAATCTAGAAGTTATTAGTGCAAATTTTTGCAATTTTTGCTATTTTTTTAAATTTGAATGCAATTTTGCTTATTTTTTTTATTTATTATGCAATTTTCATTACTTTTCAGTGTAATTTATATATTTAAGTTATTTCGAGCTTTGTAACGGTGACTCATCGGAATGACTATATTTTATTATATATAAATTATTTATTAATTTATAATTAAAAAAAAAAAAAAAACTCGAAAATCATTATCGTACAGTACAATCATATTTAAGGTAAAAACATTTTTAATAGATAAAAAAAAAAAAATTAAATCCGATAAAATTATTTACAGGTTCCTGAAAGATGGGCCAAAAAATAAATCGATTTAATAATAATTTTAATTTGCAATTTTTAGTATATTTTACTGCAATAACGCAATCAATTTTTGAAGCTTTTTAGTGCAATAACTTCTGAGCCCTAGTCATTACGATTGATCGATCGAATATTTGTTTTATTTTTTTTTATAAATGGTATGATTAGTTAATAATACATTTTTAGATTCTGAACAAAGTGAAGAAGCTAGTGTTTTTACAATGATGTTTATTTATTTTTTTTTTTTGTTAACACTTTTTCGTATAGAAATACTTGTCCAAAATGTTCGATCAATAACTTTTTGAAACCGGATTCGCCTCTAGATTGTACTTTAAAGAGGTCATTTTTTGAATTTCTCAATTCTTCAATTTTTTTTTTGGAAAAAACTACCCAAAATTTGACAAAAACGACT
>JAIPRM010006467.1:0-18629 GCA_025469315.1 Stegophylla sp. TES_Ste_2020 | reverse complement strand
TGTGAAGCTTTTGGTGGGTGTATTGAATTTTAAAGAAACGATAAATAATTTCTTCACAATAAAACGATTCAGAGTGAAAGCTTCAAATACAATATAGTAATAATAATTGGCGATAAAGAATTGTTTAACAAAATGTTATTTAATAATTTTGTGTATTCGATATTTGTGTGTGCGCGTGCGCGTGTATATGAGATGATAAAATATGTTTTGATAAAATAAAAAATCTACTTTTATAAGTTAATAAAAATGGTCAACCTCTCGGTAATTAGTGTCATCGGCATTTTGGTATCTTTTTATGGGAATCCCTGGGTTTTGAGCTATTTATAGAATTAACTTTTTTTTTCTACTAATAGGTACATCGAATAAAATTCACTAAATTTCTTTAAATGTCCAGTAATAGTCAGAAATTATTAATTAGTAATTTATAAGTTCTAAATTTCAGAACAGAAATATCAGAATGAAAAGAAAATAAGGCTGGTGACACACCGTTCTAAATTTCAGAACGGAAATATCGGACTGAAATATTATTCACGTCATCATTTATATTTTGAGAATATGTATTCTGATAATATATTATGCATGACGTGCTGAGGAATGACGTATTTAAATTTTCCAAATTAAATAATAATTGCCCCGGCTACCATTCAAAGTTAATATACTAATATTATTATTGTTCAGTTAGTTTAATAATTTATAATTCATTTTTTTTGTTTTTTGTGTTTTAGATTCTGAACGAAGTGAAGAAGCTTATGATTTTACAATGATGTTTATTTTTTTTTATTTTTATTTTTTTTTCTCTTTCTGTAAACACTTTTTCGTATAGAAATACTGGACCAAAAGTTTCGATCAGTATCTCTAAAGAACCGAAATTTTTTTTTTCTTATGTTATTAACTTCCTTCGTTCAGAATCGTTTTACTGAAGAAATGATTTATCGCTTCTTTAAAATTTAATACGCCCGTCAAGAGAATACCACCCGTCGTGCGAAGTACACCCATCGTGCGTAGTATGTCGGGCTTTTTTTTTACGATTTTTTTTTAAATTTTCGAATAATTTATTAATATTGTTAAATTATTCTTGACAAAAATTATTCACAAACTTAAAAAAATCATTTTTCTTAAATTCAGGTTTACAAAATGATTATTAAGCCGGACATACTTCGCTGGACGGGTGTGAAGCTTTTGGTGGGTGTATTGAATTTTAAAGAAACGATAAATAATTTCTTCACAATAAAACGATTCTGAGTGAAAGCTTCAAATACAATATAGTAATAATAATTGGCGATAAAGAATTGTTTAACAAAATGTTATTTAATAATTTTGTGTATTCGATATTTGTGTGAGCGCGTGCGCGTGTATATGAGATGATAAAATATGTTTAAAAACATAAATACTTAAACCTAAATACTTTAAAAACTTTATTGTGATTTATATTATAATGTCTAATTTACATATTTATAATTGATAATTTTCTGTAATTGTGATGTTTGAGTTAATTTTAGATATCTATAATGTATAAATCTCTCTCATGACGGAATTCCCCGTAAAGTGTGCGACTATGACGTCTATTGGAATGTATGTTGTTTCAACGTCCGGTTATTCCAGTTTGAATTTTTTCAGGACGAAAAAAAAACTGTGCTTACACAAACTATAATTTTTTCCGTTCGGACGGCAATTTCGTGTAATAATGACACAGGTTCCATTTAATTATGCATATATTATTATGTTCATTCTTGTCAGGGATTTCAGACCGATATTTTCTTTCTGAAATTTAGAACACAGTGTAGCCTAAAAAATATAGGTTAGTTTTTGTTTTCGCTTATCTTATCTTAATATGTATTTTTCAACAAAATACAAGCCGGTGAATAATCGAATCGCTTATTTCAGAAACCTCCTAAACCCACTCTATCACTTTTTGAGATAATCAACAATATTTTTCAAAACTCCCAAAAATCACCAAAAATACTTTAGAAAGATATTTGACTACTTACGCATTCAGATACAAGTGTAATTTCAGTTAAATAACTTGCTAAGGAAGTGGGGAAAGATATTTTCGAATTTGCACGTCATGTAAAATTCTATTTTTGGCGTTTGGGGCGTTTCTGTAGTAAACGATTCAATTGTGGTGTGGCTTTTGACTGCCGCCAAAAAATACATAAATTTTCTCAAGACCGCGACGCGACGTCGTCGTATCACAGTTACCATTAACGTACAGCAGAATCCATATTTTAATGTTATAAGCATTTTACAGTATTACAACAGTAAATTTACATGTTGATAATCAAACTTAAAGTCGAGAACATTTATCTTTTATATAGGACAACTGATAAGTCATAGGATTTTGTTGAAATTTTCACTCTTTCTTAAAGTGAGTTTCAATCATTTTTGAAAGTCGTAATATTTTACATACTATAACTAACTATAACCTTTGGAACGGGTGTTAAACTCTAAAGATCTTGGTGTTTTTCTTGATACTAAACTGACGTTTGATGCACATATAAAAAATAAATCTTTGAAACAGTTCGGATTTGTCAAGTTTTCCTGTGGTTAGGTTAGGTTAATATATCCACTTACATCAGGTCTCCTTTTGATTATTGTTCTGTTATTTGGTGGTCTCCCCATACCTTCTCAAACATAAAATATCTCATTAGAAGCTGTTCAAAATAAATAAATCTTACGTTTCCTCTGCTTCCGTTGCAATATTCCTCGTATTCCTCCATACTTCTTATACTCCGATTTTGGATCTTCTTAACATTGATTCTGTTGAATTGCGTAGAATTAAACTCGATATAATACACAATTTTATACAATGTTCTTCACAATAATACTGATTGTCCCGAGTTCCTTGGTCGCCATCGTTTTCAGTTCCACAGCACACTATACACAATCTAATATTACATATAATATACCAACTCAACAGTCAAATTGTGCAATGAATTATCCAACTTTTCGAATTATGTACTTATCAAATAAATATAATATTGAATTTTTCCCGAATTCAGTCATTCTCCTCTTTTTTTAGCAACATTTTAATCTTATTGTTCATACCCACCATGTTATAATATGACACCGCTAGTAGTTATTAGTTATTACCGTTTATATTTTCACGCTCATTTTAATATCTATAATTTTGTTTTTGTTTTTTACTAGTTTTAAGTTATTTTATAATAATTTATTTGTTATCTATTTTATATATACGTATTTATTGTACTTGCGCTATATGAACCTAACACTTTTAAAATTTAATATTATACTTGTAATTGGGTTATCGAAACCCGTTAAATCCAAATAAATAAATAAATAACTGACTTTAAAAAATGAAAAAAAATTCAACAAAATCCGCCTCCCCCCCTCCCCCCCCAGATAATGTTTTCACCTTTAGGTTTGATAATATAGGTAAATTTACCGTTATTATACTAAAGCCAAACGACATTTAAATGGATACATGCAGATACAAGGTGTTAATGGAAATATCGAACCCCTTCCCCTGAAAATTTTTTTTCGGGCACGCCCCTGCCCTTTATTGCAGTCGGATCAACTTCGACACAACTACAATGCGTTCGCCTGCCTTCGCTCGGATTCCGATCACACTGAATAGCAGCATACAACCATACGAACCGCGCAGCGAACGCATCGGTAAAGCAATAGGTTCTTGGACCTTTCCCAGATTAAGGATCACTTCCAGTCTGGAAAAAAAAAAAAAAAATGAGTAAGCAATACATTTTTTTGAATTATTACTTTTAGATTCTGAACTAGCTTGTGTTTTTACAATGATGTTTTATTTTTTTTTCCGTGCACAATTTTTCGTATGAAAATACTTGTCCAAAAAAGTTTCGATCGGTGACTTTTTGAAATCGGATTTTCCTCTAGATTGTACTTTAAAGAGGTCAAAATACGCAATAGTCTATTGTGAGCAGATAATATTCAAAACCTAAAAAAATTGTAATTTGAGGTTATAGTTTGTTATTACAAATTATTTACTCTAACGCTAATAAACAGTTGTATCATAATTTTTCACGATAAAATCATTTTTGAAATAGTGAAGTACAGTGTATTTTTCAGTATTAAATTATTAAATATAATAAGTTTCAAAATGTTAAATTTGCGCTTTTACCCCACTACCGAAGTACAAAAGCGCAAATCAATTTTGTGCTTAAAAAGCCAGACATATTTCGCTGCACGATGGGTGTGTACTTCGCACGACGATGGGTGGGATTCTCTTTTGTTATTTTAAAGAAACGATAAATCATTTCTTCGATAAAACGATTCTGAACGAAGGAAGTTAATAATATAAAAAAAAAAATGGAAAAAAAATGTTAGAAAAATGTCCAATTTTTTTTTTCTTTTTATATTTTCAAAATTTTCTTGCGCCAAAATTTTTCTCGTATTATTTTCTATCTATATTTGAATTTGCATATAGTTCTGATCAAAAAATGATGGTTTCCGAGTCGTTTTTGTCAAATTTTTGGTAGTTTTTTCGAAAAAAAAGAAAAATTGAAGAATTGAGAAATTCAAAATTGACCTTTCTATAGTACCATCTAAAGCAGTGGTTCCCAACCTTCTCTATTCTATACCCCTTTTGTAGATTTTCAAAAATCTTGCGCCTCCCTTCTCCTATAAATGAAAAAAATTTATCACTTTTTTCGTATACTTTACAAATAAACTAGACAATATTCGGAAAGATAACTTTTTTATTGATTATAATAATTATAATACACGAATAACAGTAAATAATATAACGGATTAATCAATGAATATGAATAATTAAAGAAATAAATTAGTATAAAATAATAATAATAAGTTATGTTTAGCGACTAAACACTGATTGCAATGTTTATCTGTTATCGATACCCAATAACGGTCGTTATTTTAATTTTTAATTTTTCTCTACACTAATTAAAAATTTTACTTTGTGATGACTGCTTTCGCCTCCCCAGCAATTTGTTCACGCCTCCTAGGAAACACTGATCTAGAGGCTAATCCGGTTTCAAAAAGTTACTGATCGAAACTTTTGGACGAGGTTTGGACAAGGCGAAATCGGTGTTTTCCGTAAAATAACCTCAAATATAATATATTAATATGGGTTGAAAAGAATTGAAAAACATTTAAAAAAAAAACCTTTGCTACAAACAATACCGAATGAGAGGTCCAAAAAGGGAAATTTCAAAGAAATCCGACGAGGTCGGGCGCAGAATATAATATGTCATACGTTCGGGCGGCACATTACCAGACTATTGTGACGTACACACTAGGTATAATATAATATATTACAGTAATAATAATAATAATAATAATAAAAACACGGCAGACGTGTGCGCCCCCACCGTCCCCCCTCCAGCGCGTATTGTGTCGCCACCGAGTGTGTACCGAGAAATTCGACATATAATCGTCGGTTGTCGGTCGGTCGACATTTCCGTTGTGTACCACCCCGCCTCCTCGTCCCTGTGATCCTGGCAAATAATTCAGGTCTCTCTGTGTACATTTATATTATACACGTTTTGAAGCCACCAAGTAAACCGATATGCCGCAGCCGCCGACGGGGAGGTGTTTTTTTTTTATTTTTTTTTTGGCTCGCGAGATCTCGTCGACGACACAGGCAGCTGCCCTTCGACAAAATAATAATAATATATCAATATCCACCACACACACACACACACACGCGCGCGCGCGCACGTTACATAAAACCATTGTGGTGCTCCCGGTGGTTCGTGTTTACTCCCACGGGAACTCTGTTGCAGGAGACCGGGCCCTCCCTACCTCTCTTGTGTCATCGCGCGATGACCGAGAATCTGGCTCTCGTCTGCTCACGGCGGCGGTGATGGGCAGGACATTTAATACGTGTACTCTTCAGGGTGCTTCGAACAACCTCGTTCGACGGTCCAGATCGGTCCGAGCGGAGCGAAGAACCCGGGGTGGTTTAAATCAGTGGTTCTAAACCTTTTATATATATACGTACATCCTAATATTTAAATCCATAAAAATGGCGACACATTTAATTAATTCAATTATTGTATTTTTGAAAAAATAACAATTATTATTATCTATGTAAATTGTTTAACCTCTACGCGATAACATTATATTTAAAAACCATGGGTATTCTTGGATCTTCGGACGGGATACTTTTGGTGGGTGTATTGAAATTTATAGAAACAAATAAATTGTTTCTTCAATAAAACGATTTTGTGTAAAGCTTTAGTTTATTCGATACAATTTTACTTAAAAGTTATATAAAGTTTGTTTTTTTAACAAAAATTATTTATTATTTACCCGTCTAGTTTTATTATTCCACTATTAACTGAAAAATTATAAAAGAAAAAAAAAATTGATGAGAAAAAAGTGTTATTACTCATCTGGTGTCTATTATGGTCTATCTGCTCTTGGTGGATGTGTAAAATTTCAAAAAAAAAAACGATAAATAATTACTTCAACTATTTTCAATTTGTGCGAAAACTCGGGAAAAAATAAATACACATAGCATAGCATTAGATAATTCAGTTGATAGATTTTAAATAAAAATATCGACAGTGAATTGCAATATCAAAGTAACATTCGAGTTCGTCTATGCAATTTATCAGTGGGGTGATTAATGATTATAAATACTTAAAAAAAAAAATCATTTGTTCTTTTCCGAAATTTCCAGACTTTGGGGGGAGGGGGGGGTAGTACAATGTAAAGATGGGACTGAATGGATACAATCGATTTGGAAATCATCGGGGACTCGATTCCGGGACACAATGAGTTCACCCGAAAAACAGACGCGGCAGTTTCAATAACTCGCCCCTCATCTCGAAACCACCCTCGGACTGAAATCTTTTTTGTTTCCGCGACACACCCTGTATATGCGGGCCGGCGGCGGTGGGTGGCTTGCACGTGGTACACGCGGCGGCTCGTCACACGCGTGCACATAAATCAACGCGCGCGAAGTGTGCCCGCTCCAAAAAGACAGTAATAATAATCATTGGGGACAATAATAATATCGTCGTGCGAGATGACGTAGTCATTTTACGTTATTATTATTCCTATTTCTAGGGGGGGGGAGGGGAGAATACTGGGGGCTGTTTGTCGGAAAATCGTATGAAAAAAAAAAATAAATATAAAAAAAAAAACGTATATAAAAGTATATATATTGCGGGTTCGGATCCAAAAGGTTCTACGTGGGTATTTTGTGGAATTCATTTTTAGATTCTGAGCGAAGTGAAGAAGCTAGTGTTTTTACAATGATCAAGTTTCGATCAGCAACTATTTGAAACTGGATTTGCCTCTAGATGGTACTTCGGAGAGGTAATTTTTTGAATTTCTCAATTCTTCATTTTTTTTTTTTTTTCGGAAAAAACTACTTGGTTGAAACTGACACTTTCAAGTTTATAGAAGTATAAATTTGTTAATAATTCTTTAGCATGAGATTTCTTTAAATTGTTATTAATATTATCAATAATAATTGCAGTAAGATTTGGTTCGGTTAGGTTATAATAACTCATTACATAAAGTTGTAAGTTACTATTATGTTCTTCGTCCCGGATTTTCAAAAAACATTTTATCTGACCACCCCCCCCCCTAGCGTAGACACGGAACACCGTCGGAGCGTCTCGAGACGAAGTACCCTGTGTTCTATACCCACTCAAAATCGTTTTTATAATACAGACAGGTATAATATAATATTATTATTATTGTTATGTACCCACCGTACAAAACGGTAGCCTTTGAAGAACGCCGGCGTTTATTGTTTGCCAGTTGTTAATAACGGGGACCGCCCTCGAAATCCATTAGGCTCGCCCGGGTTCGGGGTTTTTCTTGTTTTTTTTTTTTTGTTTTGTTTTGTTCGTGCCACGCGAAAACCCATAGCAGAAAAAAAAAAAATGCATACAATTCGTTACGTTGAACACACGGAGCACACGGGGTACAATGATGACGGTGGTGAAACCGAACCGCGGTATACGCGGTAACCATTTATACCATCGTTTATTAACATAATAATAATATGATAATATACCGTCCGGACGGCCGCGTCGAATCGCACGACCGCGGATCAAAAAAAAAAAAAAAAGCGTCAGCTGTCCGTCGATAATATTAATAATTGAACGCCACGCGTATAATATAATATTGTATTGTGTGTGCTACAGGCTACTAGCGTTTCTTTCTTTTTTTTTTTGTTCTTTACAAAACGTCAGAAAATATCGTCTTCACGACGAATTCGCACTGACTGTAATCGCGTTTATTTTCTTTTTCGTTCCTTAAACTCAGATTTGAGTTAAAACAACTTTTTGTATGTAAATACTTGTCCAACAGTTTCGATCAGTAACTTTTTGAAACCGGATTTGCCTCTAGATTGTACTTTAGAGAGATCACTTTTTGAATTTCACAATTTTTCAAATTTTTTTTTTTGAAAAAAAACTACCCAAAATTTGACAAAAATGACTCGGAAACCATCATTTTTTGATCCGAACTATATGAAAATTCAAACATAGATAGAAATTAATATGAGAAAGATTCGGGCGCAAGGGAATTTTGGAAATGTGAAAATAAATTTTAGAAAAATATCCAAAATTTTTTCAAAATCATTAATTTTTTATATTATTAACTTCCCTCGTTCAGAATCGTTATATTGAAGAAACGATTTATCGTTTTTTTAAAATTCAATACACCCGTCAAGAGAATCCCACCAGTTGTGCGAAGAACACCCATCGTGCGAAGTATGTCCGGCTTTATTATTATTATTTTATTTCGTTTTTCTGCAAACACTTTTTCGCATGGCGATCTCGTTCAAAAGTCTCAAACAGTAACTTTTTGAAGCCGCATTTGCCTCTAGATTGTACTCTTATAGATGTCGTTTTTCGAATTTCTTGATTTCTCATTTTTTTTTTTTTTTTTTTTTTAACTTTTTTCGTTTGGAATTACTCACCCAAACCTCTAGATTGTATTTTAAACAAATTATTTTTCAGAATTCTCAATTTTTTTTTTTCTCAAAATTCGACAAAAAAACACTGGGTAACTATATTTTTTTAATCCAAACTTTATGAAAATTTCAACAAAGTTAGACAATAATATGAGGATTATTTTGGTGCATAGAAAATTTTGAAAATGTGAAAAAAAATTTAGACATTTTTTTTCCATTTCTTTATTAAATTGAAAATAGTAAAGTAAAGTTGAGTAAAAATACTATGAGAAACTCTCAAGTACTGGGTGGTTTTTTAAAACTTTATATTTTTTTTGTTTTTGTAAAATTAATTGAGAATTCTGAAAAATCTCCTATTTTAAATACCAAAAGAATAAGATTTCTGATCTAAAAACTCGCCGTTGTATGGGAAAAGTATTTACATTTACGAAAATGTTTCCATAAAAAGTAAAAAAAAATAAATTTACACAACTATTGTAAAAGCACGAGCTTCTTTGCTTTACTCGGAATCTAAAGATATCTATAATTAACCAATTTCAATTCATTCGTTCAATCGTTGTAATTTTGTAAGAAAATAATATGTGTCATAAGAAGAGTAAAATATTTCCCAAACTTGGATTACATCATGGCAAATAAATTTAATCATAAACCAGCATAGGCTCAATTAGAGGGGGCTTGAGGAGGCTAAGCTCCCTCAAAAGTACTCATAGCCACCCCAGAATTTTTGAAAATTACATAAAGTTAATGCTTTTTCGGGGGGCTAAACGAATCAGATAAACATATTAGCCCCCCCCCAAAAAAAAAATGTTTTTCAAGTTGCGCTTATGTAATCCAGACCTTGATATTCAGTGTTTTTTTTTTTTTTTTCTAGTGAACTGAGGGGGCGATCCTGGATCCGCCCTTGACCTCGACAACATTATTATAAAGCGAATAAGGGCTTACCGGAAAAATCCCAATTTCCCGGCTAGCCTTTGAGCCCGAGGTCGTGATTGCGAGCGAAGGGACGTGACGTGATGCTGCGCAGATTCGATCGCATCGTCGACAATATGAAGCGATCACCGCGTTCGTTTCGCAGATAAGGCGCGCGCGAATGACAATGAACAACACGCGCCTTTCCTATATTATTATAATATTACACGAACAATAATAATAATAATAATAATAAAAAGTCATAGAAAACGCTATCGGCCGCGCGCACGTCATTGCACTTAAGCCGTCTCCATATACGGCCGTTTTCCCCCCAACCCGTACGGCCACGTCAGTGTTGCATACAGGGTGATTCAAATCATGTTATAAATAGGGTTTTAAAATTTCATGAAATCTATTTTCTCGAAATATTTCACGAAACTTCCATCATATAATATAATCAGAGAGAACAAAATAAACGTATTTAGAAATGTTATAGTTATGGCTACTGTACGAAAATTCAAAATGCAAAAGATTTATTACTTATTAGTGAAAAATGTTTTTTTTTTTTTTTTTTGTTTGTTATATTCTTACATAAATTGGTAGTTTTGTAATTTTTTAATTTTCAACAATTTTATGTTTCTTTTGAAGCTTAGAAAATTTACTATACTTAGGCAATAGCCTTATGACAGCCTAAACCGAATCATATTGTAAATGCATACCGGCTAATTTTTAATTAGACTTGCATTAAAAAAAAAAAAAAAAAATTATAAAAATTCAATTTAAAATAAATTTAGTCAATACAAGGAATAAAGACGTAATTTTATTAAAAAAAAAGTGGTAAAAAATCATCTCATTTTCCCCCGCTCATATTTTAATGTCAATAGGGAATACGTAAAATGTTGATATTTTTAATTTTAAAAATGTAAATACATTTAAACTTAAGATAAAAATCTAAAATTTAAAATTACAAACACTTATTAACATATAATCTATTATTAAGCTTCAATTATTATCATTATTATTTTTACTGTTGTTTTTATTATTAAATGTTATGAATTTTAAATTTTGAAGGTGTTAATTATATCATATAGCTTAAAATTATAACTATTATTTATATAACTGTTAATATTATGCATGTAAAATGGAGTCATTTCTCTGTAAATAAAGAATTATTATTATTATTTTGAATAAATTTAAATTACAATGGAATTTCCGTTTTATTGCTTTTTTCTTTTTTTTTTTTGTTCTCGAGATGATCTAAGGAATATTTATCATATCTGCGCAAATACAATTATATCGACCTAATTAGTCATTTTAGCTATAAACATTTTTGTAATGATTATTATCAAAATTATTCACGTCTTTGGATTAATTATTTATAATGGTTAATGGTATTCTACTAGGATGGGTAAAGTAAATAATGATTTAATCGTAAAATTTTTTCCTATTTATTAATTGTAAGTATTTGTAAGTATATAAATTGTATAAATTGGCCATTTCAGTTTCGGCGTTTTATAGAATGTCTAGTTATTATATTATGAATTTTGTATTTTTTCTACTCATTTTTGGTATTCTACAGAATGCCAGATTCGATACTTATGAGTAGTCGCATAATATTATGTAATTTTATCAAAAATTTAAATAGTGTATTGAATTGGATTGAAAGTATCAAAAAAAAATCTTATTTTTAGCTTAGTTAAGTTATTTTTTTTTCTAGTAAATTTTTAACTTAAACTGGCGAAAAAGAAAATATAAGTAACTTGAAACTTAACTAACATTTGTTTAGAGTAACTTAACGAGTTTTTTTTTAAAAAAAGTGACTTTTCCAACTTCGCAATAATATAGAAGAATTTAAAGATTTTGCAAATCACATTTCGACCGTACGCACAAATGCGTATTAGATATGAAGAAATTAAAAAAATTATTTCTTCAAAGTAACATCTAGAGGCAAACATTCAAAATGTTGCTGGTCGAGATTTTTGAACAAGTATTTCCATACGAATTTTCGTGCACAGAAAAAATAAAAATAAACTTCATTGTAAAAACACTCGCTCAGAATCTGAAATACCCCTCGGGGGTTATTTAAAAATATGAAATTCACTTACTTTTTTTTTTTAGGTTTCTTTAACTAATAATACATTACATCATTCTATTTTGAATAATATCCATTGGATAAAATTATTGCTGTGACACACAATATTATTATGCGAATCACCCCGTACACATACACCGCACGAAGGAGGATTTCCTTTATCCCTCTGTACAGCACTACCGCGCACAAAATCCGTATCATAATGTGTGTGTATATTGTGTGTGTGTGTGTGTGTGTGTGTGTATTGAAAGTTTAATATGTACATGGGACTACTAAATTGGACTCGTGCGATGCGATGGTATCATTTGAATAATGGTTCGGCTATATTATTATAATGTACACTCGGACCGGTATACAGAGGAGATACAAGAGTATGAGTGGGGGGGGGGTTGGCGGGTTTTTGTAAACAATGCGACAAGGGGGCGCGATCGGCGGCGGCGGCGGTTGTGAGTTGATGATGATGACACGGGAACCGGGTGCTCGCTCGCCGGACCGGAAGTAATGCGGCCATTGTCCAAAATCCCGCGGAGGGAGGGTATTGAGGGGCGGAAGCGTTCGCGGGATCGAAACGCTGCAACTTTGGCAAACAATGCCGGCACACGCACCCCCCCCCCTCCCTCCGGTACCCACACGAAACACGAGAGTCACCTGTCCCGCAACCCACACACACACACACACACACACACACACTGATTGACAACCAGACAGACATTCGGTTTGGTATGTGTGTGTGTGTGTGAGTGCGCGATGATGGCGACGGATTTTAAACGCAAAACACGATAGATCGCGTGAACCTGCACCCCCCCCCCACCCCGACGAAAGGGTGAACGTTGAAAACTTCTCGGTCGCCATCATTTCCGGCGGTGAGTTGCGGCGGTGTTTTTTTGTAAAAAAAAAAAAAAAACTCTTTTTTTTGTATTTTCGTATTATTATCACTATAATATACGATTGCGTTTCTTCCCTAATAATCGTCGGCGTTCGTCTTCAAGCAGCACCTAGGGGGGTGAGTTTATAACGGGGTGGATTTGGAGAACATTTCACGAATTAAAGTGGGGGGGGGGTATAATTCGAAAAGTCTTTACTGCCCTAAAGTGGCGTGTCGGGGAAATGGGTACGCGTTACTATTTTCTCATGCTTTCAAATATAATATTTTCTTCGTATCAAAATAATATTACACTACACACGATTTCCTATAACGTTACAAACGGTTTACAATAATTAACACAGGACCGGCTTTAGGTTTTTTTCCACCCCTATACCGATTTAATTTAAGCCACCCCTATTTAAAATAGTTAATTTGTTTGGGGGTAAAACCGTAAAGGATATTAAAATAATAATTAATTTAGTTCATTGGAAATTTTCCAGCCCTAAGCAGCTGACATGACGATGGGTACTTGTCATATACTTATTTCTGTAAATATTAAAAAAAAAAAAAGACTTAATATACTTAAAGAATTTTATAAAAAGTTTATTTCTTTATTTTAAATGATTTTCTATAGCTTTTTTAGTGTTTGAAAATCTGTAGTCTACTAACAACCGTAACATTTCTGAAACTATAATACTTAGATTATTTATTATATTGAGAAGTAACCAAAGATATAAACTGTTACTCGTATACTTGAAAGTAAAACAGGAAGGAAATTAAGTTTCTGAGAGGATAAGGATTTCGTACACAGCTAGACGAGCAATAATTGATGTATATTACGACTTCCGGCACCAGTGACGTAATCGTGGGAGAATTAAAATTGTCAATCCTTCCTTAGACTTTTTTAGCTTATGTTTTTATAATGATTTTTGTTTTTTCCCCTCTGAAAATCCTTTTTAATTTATAAAAATACTCGTCCAAAAGTTTCGATTTTTAATCAGTAACTGAAAGTCCCGAATGAATCGGAAATCATACCTACATAATATATAGGCAGTACTTTAAAAAGGTCATTTTCCAAATTCTTCAATATTTTTTCCAAAAACGAGGAAAATTTGTCGAAAAATTGTCCAAAAACGGTAATACATATAATATGATATAACAGGAATTGTAAATAGTTGATATTTGTTTTTTAACATTGCCTCAGAAAAATATTAGAGCTAGAAACATGGAACTTTCACTAACTACTTAAAATTATCACACAAATTCTTTACAAAAGTTTCAAAAAATTGATCGATTTTGTGTTAAGTATAGAACTTTAAAAATATTCGAAATTTCTCGTTTTTTTTTTTCAGGTTTTATTTCATAAAATATTAAATTCTTGATACCAAAACTTGAAAATTTAATTTTATATAAATATAACATAAATAAATAAAGATAGGACAGGGATTTTTAATCTTTTTTAATTAGCAGCACACTTGATCATTAAAAAAAAAAAAATGACGGCACACTTATCAGTCAATGTTATAAATATAACAATCAAATTTAATAATTAATATAAATTAAATAAACATTAAACACACATAAAAATAAAAATAAAATTTTATTTATAAAATGATCTCTTGAATAAATATTCTCTATCAATAATAAAATCAATTGTATATATATATATATATATATATATATATATGTAATACAACAATAATCTTCGATAATAAATAATCATTATTTTTCATTTAAATATTTTTTTAATTTTTTCCTAATATTATAATGTTTAAATAATTTTGTACGAATTATTAATTAATTATTTTAATAATAAATTATTATACATTTTTTATAGTATATTAAGGTAATTTTTATTTTTTGACATTTTTTTAGATCATTTTAAGGTCATTTTTTAAAGTTATTTGGTCATTAAAATCCTAGCCATATTGATACATTATAACAATATGTTTGACTGTAAATGTATAGTAATTATTATTGTAATTCTAGTAATTGCCCGGGTGAAACTCAAGTCCCAGAACCAACCCTGCCCCCTCCTCCAATGACCTAGCCTTAATTACGTCACTATCCGGCGCATCCGAAACGAATGCGAACTACGAGAAAAAGAAGAAAAAGAAGTAAACGACATTAGCGTATCTGAAGCTCCACCGAGGAGGGGGTGATTTGTAAATTTTCTTTGCACATCACATTATCGCTCCGGCTCAGCCCCATAAATCCATTTTTAACTCCTAAAACCTGTTTGTAAGTTGTTCAAATCTTAACCTAAAATAGTTTTTCATCAGTCTTATAGTGAAACGCTTGTTTTCTTTGCCTTCCAAACTTTTGACAATAATCGTGCATTCGATTGCTTCTTACATACAGTAAATTTATACTTAGTAATTTATAAAATTGATAACATATAACTCATTTCAGTGTGAAAATTCGTAATTATGACAAAATGTAAAAGAACTTGATAGTACATAATATCTATTATAATGAATATTTATAATTTAGAAGTGAAATAGGTATTTCATAAAAAAAAAAATGATTTATAATAAATTGTTTAAATCTTGTTACTGAACGTAAATCATTGTTGTCAATGAAAAATTGAACAAATTTTAACGAGTGTTTTTTTAATTTCATTGAAAACAAAATTTTTAATTATTCAATTGTATTAATAGTTACAAGTAATCAAAGTTTTTAAATAGTATCTACAGTAAAATCGTTCGTCTTTTTCTCCTTTAATTTAAAAAATGGTCAACGGTAGAGAAACGTTTATAATAATAATTATTAGGGCAGAGAACTTGTAGCATTTGCATATTTGTTTTGCTCAGTTACAAAAGTATCAGAGTACGAAATAAATACGTTTCGTGCTTTTACAAAGCTAGTTTTGAAATTTTATTTTGCATACATATATATATTATGCATATTTTGAGTATTTTTGGTTTTTTGGGCATATTTTATATTTTTATACTCTATTTTAAATTTTTTGAGACATATTTAACTTATTTCAACTTTTTTTTCCATTTCAACGTTTTTATTTCAAACAATTCAGTCAAATTTTTAGATAAAAATTTATTTACTTTTAATTTTTGTCGCATAATATTGTTTTTCACTGTCCGTGGACACATGTCTTTCTTAGAAGCGCTTGAGGATTGCGATAATAAAGCAATAATAATAAATTTTGCTGTAATTAATTTTATTAATAGACACAAAATCGGGTATGAAAATGGTTTAAGTTATATTTAAATCAAGCAATTGTTTTGACTCATTTTAAAGCCTACTTATTTCATTATTATTTTTAAATTAAATCACAAAAAAAATTGTAGTACATATTTTAAGTTCATATTATGGGGTTTTTAAGTGCATAAATTTATAATTATTAGGGCAGTCCTCTGCCCTAATAGTTATAAATGTAAAAAATATTACATTTCGGTGAAAAAAAAAAAAAAAAAAATGCCAAGAAGGGCCCTCCCCTAAAATACGCCACTGGTAAACGAAGGAGATGTCATCGTGAATAGGGCGTTTTTTTTATTTTCCTGCCTTATCCTACACTGGCTAGGGCAGGAGAGTGTATTATATAAATAATATAGATATAAGTGTGTGTGTCGTACAATAAACACGGTAATGTAATACCCGATTTTATACCCGGAATGTAACGATGGAGCGACGATTTAACGCGATTATAAGATTACGCGCGTCGTCGTCGTTTAGAATATAATATGAAGTAGTAGGCTTTTTATTTATTTACATCTGTTTTTTTATTATTTATTTATTTTTTTTTTTTCCGAACTGAAAATAATCTCTTTTCACCGGTCCTTTTGATTTCCCGACCGTGTACTTTGACGAGGTTTTTTTTTGCCGCCGACACACAGACGACTTTTGCATGAATTCGCCGAGAGAGTGGTAGAGAAACGTCTCGGGGGACGCGAAGAGTGTACGTTGGTATACGGCGGACGGGGGGGGGGGTGAGAAATGGGGCGAAAAAAAAAAAACAAAATGAATAAAATAAATAAACATGTATCGCCGAAAATCTCTTGCACAGCAGCACAGAGCACAGACATTAATAACGAGGGTCCCGGCCGCTGATCCAACGTTTTAGATAGCGGAGCAACAAAGCGCCGCCGCAGTGTAATATACAGTGTATATAATACACACAAAAGACACACTCGAAGATCGCAGAGACGCGGTCGAGGAGACGAGGGAGGGTTTAGGTCGCCTTTTAACCGTCCCGAAGCGAACGCGCCAGTGTATAACACAATCATAATGATAATACGACTGCGCGAGCTGCTATCTACAGGGTGATTCGTATTTAATTTTAAGCAGGCTCACACTCCCCACAAAAATTTGGAATTTTTTTATTTTTTTTCAACATACTACGAAAATTACGACCCCCTCCCCCCGTGATTTATTTTAGTTTCATATCACCCTAAGGATGTCGTCCTGTGGGTAATACAACGTTTTTTCCTCTTCCAAAATATGGCGTCCCTTAATTTTTTTTAACTACCAAATATTATTCGAGTAATATTTTTCTGTGAATTTTGAAATCGAATTTCGAACGAATTGTTAATATTTTAAAATACTGCCAATTAATTAGATGTTAACAGGTAAAATTCATAGATTCCTAATAGGTAACTAAAATATATTGTATTCGAAGGACTACTACTATCCTTAAACTTTTCACTGCCAAATGAATTCAGTGTAGTGTGCATGATATTATATTTTTATTCATTTTATTTTTGACAATAATATATTTTTGAGATAAGTCAAAAAAAAAAAAAAAAAACAGCAGACTGTATTTTTTTATTTTTTTCATTTTGATCATCATGTTAAAAGATATAAACGATTGGTTCACATAATTATTTTATTAATAAATATTACTGTGTAGATTATATTACAGATTATATTTTGGGAACCCTGAATGAGAAAAAAATTATTTTGCTTATAACCTCTTTGATATATTTTGTCGGATTTTTTAATTCATAACCGTTCGTTTACGTTGTCGCATGATTGTGAAAATAATTTTTGTTTATTTTACAATTTATTGGACGCATAGCAGTGTGTCCATAGTAGCAAAATGTTTAATACTTAAATTTTAATAATTCAAAAACTACTCGTTCAAATATTGATTTCTATATATATATATTATCGAAAATCACAGTAAAATAACCAGAATAAAATCCGGCAATTAAAATAGAAAGTTACTGTTTGAAAAAAAAAGTTTTTTAATTACCACAGAACGTCCTTAAAGTGCCACAAAAAAAAAAAAAAAAGTTTTGGATAAAATGGTTTTTATAGTAATTTGAACAAACAAAAAAAAAATAAAAAATAAAAGCCGGACATACTTCGCACGATGGATGTTCTTCGCATGACGGGTGGGATTCTCTTGACGGGTGTATTGAATTTTAAAGAAACGATAAGCCATTTCTTCAATAAAACGATTCTGAAGGAAGTTAAATATAAAAAATAAATGAGAAAAAAAAACGTTAGAAAAATGTCCAACATTTTTTTTTTCACGTTTTCAATATTTTCTTGCGCCAAAATCTGTCTTATATAATTTTCTATCTATGTTTATAAATTTTCATATAGTTCGGATAAAAAATGATGGTTTTTGTCAAACTTTGGGTGGTTTTTTTCAAAAAAAAAAAAAAAAAAAATTGAAGAATTGAGAAATTCAAAAAATGACCTGTTTAAAGTACAATCTAGAGGTAAATCCGGTTTCAAAAAGTTACTGATCGAAACTTTTGGACGAGGTTTGGACAAGGCGAAATCGGTGTTTTCCGTAAAATAACCTCAGATATAATATATTAATATGGGTTGAAAAGAATTTAAAAACATTTAAAAAAAAAACCTTTGCTACAAACAATACCGAATGAGAGGTCCAAAAAGGGAAA